>ML784814.1:445689-457188 GCA_009831015.1 Picea engelmannii
AAGGAAGTTTTTGCTGGGTTTTCTTCCCCTAGAGGGTTTCCTAGGATAAATGTTGTGTCTCTTATGAATGTGTATTTCTCAGTGATCTTGTTCTTATGATGCTCTTATCTATTGAAATGCAAAGAACTATAATAATGGCATAAGAATTAACATGGTATCAGAGCCAACCTAAAGGAAGCACAATTTGCAAGAGGAAAAACGTCACTGTTGCAGCACCTGCAAATTAGGGTTTTGAAAAAGTATCTATTTTCATCTCCCTAAACACCTAGAAAGTTGCGCCCTCCCCCCAAGGATCATTTTGGCACTTAGAGCGCACCTTTTCAGTGGCTAGATCTCCCATAAAGTGAAACCCTAGTTTCACAAAGTACCAGAAAACCAGAAAACTAGAGTACCAGAAGTACTAGAAGTACCAGAGTACCAGAAGTACCAGAAAACCAGAAGCACCAATCCAGAAATCTGCAAATCAGATTTGGAGGAATAAAAGTTGGATTTTTTGAAATCTAACTGCACCAGCTAACTCGCCTCAGCTCAGCGCATCTATCCCCTGGATCAGAATTTCAAAATTTGAAGTTTGAAAAATTAGGGTTTTCTCATAAAACCCTAAGTTGCAGTTGCAATTGCAGTTTTAGAACCAGTTGCAGCCGTAAGACTAGTTGCAATTACCCTTGAAGTTTTTGGTAATGATTACCACTGCTACCAGATGGAGCCACTACCTGCAAATGCTATCTGAGGTATGTACTCACATATGTTTAATGGTTAAACCCTAAAGAGTATTTGCAGGAGAAGGGATCTCTTTCCATAGATCCAGAAGGATCTCAAGATCCAACACATTCAGAGGAATGATGCAACCCAGGTGTGATTATTCTAATATGCATCTATTTGTTATGAAATTATCTTGATCAGTGTTGCATGTTGAAGCTATGATCAAATTATTAGAATAATTAAAAGTTGATCATAGAGCTTATCCTCTAACCTAACCTTCTGTCAAGATAGCATATTGTCTTAGTAAAACATACAGATTGAAGAAATCACTTGTCACTTGAGTGAAGGAGACTTGGAAGAAAAGAAAGCACTCACTCTTGAGGACAAGGCTCCAGGTTTGATTAATCAAGATTCAAAGGTACACATGACAAGCTGATGACTTTAGTTGAGATAGAAATCATCGTAAAGTATTATACTTATTAGCATGTGAGAATATAGATGTAAATACTTTGCCTGATATGACTAACACCTCCTCAATGAGAAACCTCGTGTGTTAGTTCTAGGTTGCCATGGAAGAATGCTTGGTCACAACACTATGAGAGTTTTGACCTCATTTCGTATTGTATTCCTTACCTTAATCTTTACTTCAGATAAATTATAAGTGATATCTCTAAAGGAGCTATTGTGATGATTGTTCGTGCTATTGCTTTATATTATCAAGAAGGATATTATTCTTTCTTGTTGTTTTGTTGACCTTGCTCCAGGTCACATGAGGAGAGACAACGTGCTAAAGGAGAGACCGTAAATGAAGCAATCATCATTAGAAGAGAAGAAGGTGACTTGCATAAGCTATAGGGTCACTCAGGAGCTACCATGACCCATGCCATTGAAGAATTTTGGCATTGAAGATTAGCTCACTTCAACTACAAGGTGCTACCATACATATGCAAAGTGGTCACAGGTTTACCGGAACTCAAAGGTGACCATGAAGGCGTATGCAATGGATGTGCGCAAGGGAAGAACACCAAGAACCCATTTCTGAAGAGGGACAGTAAGACAAAAGGAGTCTCATAACTCATCCATTCAGATGTGTGTATGTATACTATGGGTATGTATACTATGTATCATTCATTAATGATTATTCTCGTAAAAGACCTAGATATATTTGAAGTGTTCAGCAAGATCAAGGAATTCAAAGCCTTGATAAGAGAACCCTTCTGTAAGGAAGATTAAGATACTTAGGTTAGATAATGGAGGAGAATATACCTCAAAAGAGTTCATGAACTTATGCAAAGATGTTGGGATCAAGATCCCCAACAAAACAGTGTAGCTGAACGGAAGAACAGAACCATGCTGGAAGCTGTGAAGATCAAGATCTTCCTATGTGCTTATGGGCAGAAGAAGCAATGACAACTATTTATGTGCAGAACCGATTTCCCCATAGTGCACTTGGGCTCAAGACACCAAAAGATATGTGCACCGGAAAGAAGGCAGAGGTAATCCATCTCAAAATATTTGGTTGTCCAGTGTTTATTCATATATCGAAAGAGAAAAGAAACAAGTTGGAACCCTCCGGAAAGAAGGGAATATTTGTGGGATACTGTGAGGTATCCAAGGCCTTCAGAATATACATACCTAGTCACCACCATATTGAGATCAGCAGGGACGTGACCTTTGATGAAGAAGCAACACTTAAGAAATCAAGAAGATGGCAGCTTGAAGAAATGTATGAAGAAGAACCTGTAAATCCTAGGACTACAGAATCCGTGAGGGAAGTTCCCAGAGCTGCAGAACCTATAAAGGAAGTCGTAACTTCCCCTGATGAGGAGACTCCTAAAGACCATGATATAACAAAAGTTTAAGAACCTCCTCAAATGAACTTCTCCCATAAAAGAAAGCCTGCTTGGGCAAGAGAGCTTATTCAAGATGGAGAGAAGTATGGTGTTCTAGAAGGAACCATGAGATAGGTAAAAAGACCAAATCCATTCTCCAGTTACACGGCTTTGATGTGCAATCTACTTGATGAAGAACCTACATGCTTTGAAGAGGCCATTCAAAAGAAGGAATGGGAAGATGCCATGACAAAGGAATATCAATCCATAATGAAGAACGAAGTATGGGAAATAGTTCCCAGATTGAAGAATAAAGATGGGGTATCCTACATATGGCTCTTCAAAATAAAACATGCTACTAATGGAAGTATTGAGAAGTATAAAGCAAGATTTGTCACTTGTGGCTTTTCCCAGAAGGAAGGCATTGACTATGAAGAGACATTCGCTCCTGTGGTCAGATACACTTCGATCAGAACCATTATATCTCTTGCTGCCAAGATGAAATGGAAGCTGCACCAGATGGACGTGAAGACAACTTTCCTAAATGGTGTTATTGAAGAGGAAGTGTATATACAACAACCCCAAGGATTTGAGGTTGAAGACAGGAAGTCTCATGTCTTCCGATTGAAGAAAGCCTTATACGGATTGAAGCAAGTTCCCAGAGCTTGGTATGGCCGTATAGAGTAAAGAAGATTCAAATCTCTACTTCAAAATTATGGATAATGAACCAATAATATTACTACTATATGTGGATGACTTATTCTTAACTGGAGAAGAAAAGATCATCCCTGAATGTAAACAGAGACTTGCTGCAGAATTTGAAATGAAAGACCTTTGTCTAATGCATTACTTCTTAGGCCTTGAGGTATGGCAGAGTCCAGAAAGAATCTTCCTTAACCAAGGGAAGTACACGGTCAAAATCTTAAAGAGATTTGACATGCTAGAATGCAAGTCCATGAATACTCCCATGGAAGCTAAGTTGAAGCTGTTGGTTGATACTTCATCAAATTTTATAGATGCCACACTGTACAGACAGATTATTGGATCGTTGATGTACCTGACGAACACCACACCAGACATCTGTTTTGCAGTGAACACCTTGAGTCAGTTTCTGGTAGAGCCTAGACGTGTTCACCTAGTGGCTGCAAAACATGTGATGAGATACCTTAAAGGTACAATGGATTATGATCTTAGCTATGATGGAAATCATGACTTCACATTGAGTGGATATACTGATGCAGATTGGGCAGGAAGCATTGCAGACAGAAAAAGCACTTCCGGATGTTGTTTCATTTTGGGATCAACCATGATCTCGTGGCAAAGTAGGAAGCAATCCAGTATTTCTTTCAACACAGTGGAAGCAAAGTACATTGCCGCATGTTCTACTAGCTGCGAAGCTATATGGCTTCGAAAGTTGTTGACTGACCTATTTGACTTGGAGATGAGAGAAACCGTGATTCTATGTGACAACCAGAGCTGCATAAAGATGACAGATAATCCTATATTCCACAACAGGTCAAAGCACATAGAAATCTGCTATCATTTCATCTGCGACATGGTACAGAGAGGAGCCTTGAAGCTCAAGTACATTAGCACGGATGAATAGGTTGCTGACGTGTTGACCAAACCTCTATCTCATGTAAAGTTTGAACACTTTCAAGATAAGCTTGGTATAGTCCGAAAGGACCCTCCCTGAAAGGGGGAGTATATATTTTTATTCCTTGCTTCTGACCTTGTTGTTAGACGTAAAACAAGATGAGTCATTTCTTTTGACCTCGCTGTTAGACGTAAAGCATGATGTTGTGTGTTCCTTGCTTCTAACCTTGTTGTTAGATGTAAAGCAAGATGAGTCATTGCTTTTGACCTCGCTGTTAGACGTAAAGCATGACGCTATGTGTTCCTTGCTTCTGATGTCATTGTTAGACGTAAAGCAAGATGATTCATTGCTTCTGACCTCGTTGTTAGACGTAAAGAATGACGTTGTGTGTTCCTTGCTTCTAACCTCGCTGTTAGACGTAAAGCAAGATGAGTCATTGCTTTTGACCTCGCTGTTAGATGTAAAGCATGACACTGTGTGTTCCTTGCTTTTGACCTCGTTGTTAGATGTAAAGCAATATGATTCCTTGATTCTGACCTCGTTGTTAGACATAAAGCAAGATGATGATGATTCCTCGCTTCTGACCTTATTGTTAGACGTAAAGTGAGATGATGTGTGATTCCTTGCTTCTGACCTAGTTGTTAGACGTAAAGCAAGATGATTCCTCTCTTCTGACCTCGTTGTTAGACGTAAAGCGAGATGTTGATGTGTTCCTTGCTTCTGACCTAGTTTTTAGATGTAAAGCAATATGATTCCTTGCTTCTGACCTTGTTGTTAGACGTAAAGAAAGATGTGACTGACACTGAGCCACCAACTTATCAGCTGTGACATTGAGCCAGTGTAGTACTATGATGTGCCAGCCTAGTGCTGTGATGAGGTATCATTTTTACTGATACATATTGATGCAGATGATGATGGCATTCTTTCGAGAATGATGATGTTGCCAATGAAGAAAACTTTCGATGACTCGTAAATATGCTAGCCAATGTTTCAAGATGATATTGACGATACTGCCCTCCTGATGCCACTGATGATGCAGACCTCTCTCGCCTGATGTTGTTGAAGAATACCCTTCTAGTTAAGGGGGAGTGTTGAAATAATGTAACTGCGAAGAGCATTCTTATTATTATTGATATATTATAAGATTAATCCCCATTGTGGATTAATCATGTCGGTAATTGTATTAGGACCAAATCCCCTTTTGCGGATTGGTCAACAGACAATTATAATAGGCAGAATAAGAAGTCGGCCCCAACAGTTAATTAAGAGACCCAGAAATATAATGAAGGTGGGTTTACCCACCCAGATTGAGAATTCGGCCCTGCTAGTGAAGAGACACTTCACACGTGCCAGAACTTGTATAAATACAAGAGGATAGCGCCTCATTTGAACACAACTCACTTGCTCATTCTCTTATGAGGCAAGTTGTAATTACCAGTGGGAGAGAGGAGAAGAAGAGTGGCACATCTCTTGGAGAGGACTATCTATATTGGTTTGAGTTATCTCTTGAACATTGTATTAGAAATTTATGATAAGGAAGTTTTTTCTAGGTTTTCTTCCCCTAGAGGGTTTCCCAGGATAAATGTTGTGTCTCTTGTGAATGTGTATTTCTCAGTGATCTTGTTCTTATGATGCTCTTATCTATTGAAATGCAACGAACTATAATAATGGCATAAACATTAACAATAAGGATATTGTAAAACTTATTAAATGATAAAGGGTGATGTTCATTTAGGAAGAATGGTCGAAGAGTTGAAGCAACAAATTTAACTTAGAAATACCATACTATTATAGTAATAGAGATAATATTATATATTTTACTCAAGAGGAATTTAAATTACAACTTTAATGATACAATATAGAGTGGGTATTAAAAGTTAGTAAGTAAATGGGTTGTGAAATGTCTTGAAACATTAGAATTAAGTTGGTTCTTTAACAATAAATTTTGTCTACCTTAATAAGTGTTAAACAACAACTATGCAATTGATATAAGATAACTATGCCTTGGATACAAGATAAATGTTTAATTGCACAATCCATGATCGAGATTGATGTGATAATTTTTGGTATGCAATTAGTGTGATTGTTATATACTTAGGAACATGACTCACCTATTAAAAACTATAGAATTGTTGTTGACAATTATGGTTAGAGGTACGAATTTACTAAGAATTGTAAGTCTAAATTGAAGAGAAATTGATTATTTCTGATGAGGTTATTATGTATATTGTTATGTTAAATTCAGTATTAATTTAAATGATATCATTATCCACAATGGATTGTTAATTGTTGATCTTACAAAGTGGATTATAACACTAACATGTATATGGTAATAGCAATGGTTTTGTAATGGAATGAAACCAAACAATTGAGTAGTTTCTTATGATGTGAAATTTGAATGATGAATTGATGAATTATGTACTAGTATAATGAGTTAATGACTGAATTTAATTGTGTTATGATTAAGTACCTTACCATCAAATTTAGTCATGAGTCTAGGTTAGAGTTGGTTATGGGAGTAGATACCTTCATGTTCCCCAGAAAAATCGTCAGTCCTGAGACCTTAGATGGTCAAAATCAATCGGATGAATCTTGGACTTGAGCGTTGATTGTGTGTCTTGAAGGTCCTAACATTGTTGGATATGTTGGGCATGTAGACATATTTTTTTTATCTTTATGTGATATGGTTTATCTTGATTAACAATGATGTTGTATCTGAATCTTGTTGTGTAATGGTACAGATGAGAATAGAATATGCAAATATTGATGTATGTTCTTTTCACATAACACTTGTGCTAATTGTTGTTTAAAACAAAAAAAAAATTACCCCTAATGTACTCACTTAAATTTATATCTTAACAAAGGGGTCGTTACAAATGGTATCAGAGCGGGTTCAATGTTGCAACACCAGACCCATACACCTTCCATTGTTGTATTTGATAGTAGAGTTATATCACTAATAAATTTGAAATTGTCCATGCAGGTAATCATGGTTAGAGGATGCAGGTGAAGTAGACGTCATTGTGCAGGATGAAGAGTTGTTCCTCCTCCAGTTGTATCCATGCCAAAGGGATCAAACCCTCAGGGAGATGAGTAGACCATTGAGTAGGAGCAGGTTCTTGTGGGTTATGTGGTAGGTATGATGAGATCCTTCCAGAGGATGTCAGAGGAATTGATCAACCATCTTGATAGGGATGAGGGAATAACATATGTTCCCAATGAGGGTTCACAACGCTCTCCAACAAGTAGTAGTAGCATGCATAGAGAAATCAAGAAGGTGAAATTTCCTAATTTATGGGGTGCCACAGATGGCTTAGCCATCGAGGCATGTATGGAGAACATGGCAATGTGCTTCACACTTCGTGATTACACCTCCAACATGAAAGTATGCATGGTGGTATTTCAACTTAAAGGGAGTGATCTACTTTGGTGGAAGACACTCCTGCCTTAACTAAACATGGTCGTTGAAGATGTGTCATGGGAATTGTTCAAGGAACAATTCTAGGAGAGGTACTTGTTCGATGAATTCATTGAGTGCTATCTTAATTAATTCAATGCCTTAGGACAAGGTAGTCATACGGTACCGAAGTATGAGTCCAAGTTCATGGAGCTACACAGATATGCTCCACATATGAACACTGAGAAGTTAAAGGTCAACACGTTTTTGCTTGGGATTAACTTCAACATTCATGTGAAGGTGAGGATCCTGATGCCCCAGATGTTTCACGATGCAGTTCATAAAGCCCTCATTTCTGAGGAAGAACTGAAAAGTGGGGGTCAGGGAAAGACTCTTTCTAGACAGACTGGAAAGGTGACACCAGGAGCACAACAACATCAAACACTACCCAGAAAAACTTTTGGGCATCAATATGCACCTAGAGGACCTATGTTCTCGACATTGAGATGAAAAAATCCTTAGCAGAGGATTCCCTACAGAGAACCACAAAAATAGAAGGAGTAACATCCACAACAACAATATTAGTTGAGGCATGTTCAATAGAACAAACCAGGATCACAGACTATTAGGCCAACAACTTCTAATTCGGGGAGCATGAGCATTGGACCGAAGAATGGATGTTGGACATGTGGAGAGCCACATTACCAACGATATTTTCCAATTGAGAATGCCAAAGCGACTAGATCATCAGGACACACTACAATTGGAGATTTGGGAAAGGCCCACAGGATACATGTAGTGGTTAACAACTACCAAGCTGAGAACCAGTCCATTGTGCTCGAGATGTCAGGTACTATTCTCGATCAAACATTTAGTATTTTTATAGATATAGGTGCTACAAAGAGATTTATTTCTAGTGCAACGATTAAGAGAATTAAGGTAAAGGAAGTCGAGCAGGATGAGTTCAGATATGTAAAAATGGCATCGAGATCCAAACATAAAGTTGGAGGAAAGGTTTTGGATTGTAGCATTAACTTGGGTGGTTTTGTAACGAAGGAAAACCTATATGTCATGATATTAGGGTATTATGACATAGTTATTGGCATGGAATGGTTGGAATTGCATGATGCGATACTTAACTGCAAGACAAAATGGTTAAGTTTGACCTATGATTTGGGACATAGTAGAGTGATTGTAGGAAGAAATCAGGGAGTGTCTTTGAGGTTTATTTCTTCCGTACAATGACAAATGAGTATGTGCAAGGGGTGTAAGTTATACACCATATTAGCGCTAAACGAAAAGGGGGACATGGAAGGACTAGAAAATCTTCCCTTAGTATCGGAGTTTGCCTATGTGTTTCCTGAGGAATTGACAGGTTTTCCACCAGAAAGAGAATTGGAGTTTACAATAGACCTAAAACCTGGAACAAAACTGATTGCAATAAATCCACACTAGATGTCGACACTCGAATTGTAGGAGTTGAAAATGAAATTGAAGGAGTTGTTGTACTTGGGACTTATACTTCCAAGCATATCGTTGTGGGGTGCACTAGTGATTTTTGTTAGAAAGAAGGATGGATTGTGGAGGATTTGTATTGACCATCGTCAATTGAACAAGGCTACAATCAAGAACCAATATCCATTTCCTAAGATAGACTATTTTTTTTATTAGATGAATAGAGAAACTATGTTTTTTAAGATCGACTCGAGATTGGTGTTGGGTATGTGTTATATTCTTTGCATGTGTGTGTGTGGGCACGTCAGATATGACAACTGCATCATGCGATCCCTCTAGTAGTTCTCATTGTGTCGTGTGCATCAGGTGATTTCCTGGGGGGGGGGGGGGGCAGGTATGCCCCCCCCTGGTTACGAGCAGTGTTCGACAATGGGCAGTAGCTTGGGGCAGCGCCCGAAAAAAAAAATTTGGGCGGTTTTTTCTATTTTTAGTGGTTTTGTAAATTAATCTCGGATTAAGGGATTAGGGTTTTGGTGAATGGTGAAATTTGATATAATGAATATAAGAAAGGTTTTCCCAGTTGAGGGTTTCCGCTATAAAATCT
This sequence comes from Picea engelmannii, assembly GCA_009831015.1. Lineage (NCBI taxonomy): Eukaryota > Viridiplantae > Streptophyta > Pinopsida > Pinales > Pinaceae > Picea > Picea engelmannii. The sequence goes on from ML784814.1 coordinate 455,277, forward strand.
GTGTGTACTCTGTGTATGAGCCATTGATTAAATTTTGTTTTTCTTAAAAATCTATATGCATTGCTTTACTTCACAGGTTTAAAATTTACATGTGGTATCAGAGCTCGTTTTTGGCTTCAGAGGGACACCTTTGTTGTTGAGGGTTTGGATCAGTCTTGATAGATTAATTTTATCTTGGGTCTGTGATAAACCTGGGTTTAGTGGGATATTTTGCAGTGGAGATTCGAGTATAGAAATAGGAATGGCGAGCTCATCTAGAATCAAGATAGAGAAGTTCAACGGTAAAAAAATTGAGCTATGGAAGCTCAAGATGGAGGAACTTCTTGTAGACAAAGAGAAATGGATAATTGTGGATCCTGGTACACAGCCTACTAGTACACCGTCTACTAGCACACAGGCTATTGGTACACAACCTACTAGTATAGAAACTACTCGTACTCCAGCTACTGGTATGTTGAAGGAAGATTGGGAGAAGTTGGACAGAAGAGCAAGGAGTATTATTCGACTCTGCCTGGCAGATTCATTTTTGTTGAATGTCTCGGGAGAATCTACAGCCAAGGAACTATGGGATAAGTTGGGGAATTTGTATCAATCAAAGTCCCTGGTAAACAAGTTGTTTCTTCAAAAGAAGTTGTATCATCTTAGGATGGAAGATGGAGATTATGTGACAGAAAATCTAAATGCGTTTAATACTCTGGTAAGTCAACTTGTCTCTATTAATATTACAATTGCATAAGAGGATAAGTGTATTAATTTGTTATGTTCTTTACTAGACTCTTGGGATAATCTGGTTGTAGAAATTGGTAGTACCACTCAATCTACATTGAAGTATGAGGATGTAGTTTCATCCTTGTTATCTGAAGAGATGAGGTGGAAAAGCATGGATAGTCATAGAAAAAATGCTTTATTTGTATGAGGTCATACCCAAGACAAGAATCCTGGTAAACCTTCGGGGGGAGATCTAAATCTACAGGTAGATCTAAGTCTCCAGGAAAATATTTGAGGAAATAATGGAAGTGTGGTAAAACAGGGCATTATAATAAAGATTACAAGTATAAGAAGGTTGATAAACCAAAGGGATCTGATAGTACCTCTTCCATAGAGGAAAAAACCTCCACTGAAGAAGGAGGTGATGTTTACCTGGCATCTACAAGTACACATGTAGACTGTGATGTATGGTTGATCGACTCAGGTGCGTCATACCATATGACTCCTCAAAGGGAGTGGTTCTCTAAATATGAAAAATGCGATGGTGGTGATGTATTCCTAGGATATGACTCGACAACAAAAATATTGGGGTGTGGAAGGGTTAAGTTGCTGATAAAAGATGGAAGGATTAGAATTCTCCCTGGGGTTCTGCACATTCCAAAACTAGCCAGGAGCCTAATATCTATAAGCAAGATGGATGATGCAGGAGTGGATACTGTATTTGGAAATAACACTTGCAAGATGGTACGAGGAGAAATGATGTTGATGAGGGGAGTTCGGTGTGGAACTCTGTACAAGTTGTTGGGAAGACCTTATACTAATGGGTGTAACAGTTCTGTTGTTCCTGAACAAAGAAATAAAGAAGACAAGACCAATATTGTCCATGGAAAGAAGACCATGCTATGGCATAAAAGACTGGGACATATTGGAGAAAAGGGCCTTCGAACAGTACACGATAAAGGTATGGTTGAAGGTATGTCTAATTGCACTCTGGATTTTGAATTTTGTGAACATTGCATATATGGTAAACAGAATCGAGTAAAATTCCCATCTGGTGCTACAAGAGCAAAGGGGATCTTAGAGTTGATACACAGTGATGTGTTTGGACCTGTTCATGTTCCATCCCTAGGTAAATCTGTGTATTATGTTTCATTCATAGATGATTTTTCAAGGAACACATGGATTTATTTTCTTAGAAAGAAAT
>ML784814.1:457193-478907 GCA_009831015.1 Picea engelmannii
GTATTTGATAAATTTAAAGAGTTTAAGGCTCTGGTAGAAAATCAGACAGAGAAGAAAATAAAGGTATTGAGAACAGATAATGGTGGAGAATTCTATGGAAATGAATTCAAAGAATTCTGTAAGAAGTGTGGTATAGCAAGGCATAAGACTACTCCATACACTCCTTAGAAGAATGGAGTTGCAGAAAGGATGAACAGGCCACTAATGGAAAAATCAAGGAGCATGCTCAGTGGTGTCAGGTTAGAACAAGAATTCTGGGTAGAGGCGTTGGGTACAACATGTTACCTGGTCAATCGATCACCTTCATCAGCGTTGGATGATAAAAATCCACACAAGGTATGGTCTGGAAAGAAAGCCTCTCTTCAACATCTTAGAGTGTTTAGTTGTGATGCTTATGTACATGTTCCAAAGGAAAATAGGAGTAAGCTAGTTAAAAAGGCTGAAAAGTGTATCTTTATTGGTTATAAAGATGGTGTGAAAGGTTATAAGCTTTGGAACCCAGAAACCAAGAAGATTGTTTACAGTCGAGATATTGTTTTCAGAGAGGTAAAAGATGTGTCCAAATAGGAATTCCTACCAACACAAGACGAACCTGAGAAAATAGAGCTTGAGTTGGATGATGCAAAATCCAAATCATCTGAAGAACATGAAGCAGAAGAAGAAGAAGAAGAACCTCATACCCCAGTATTGAGGAGATCAGTGAGAGATAACAGGCAACCAGAAAGGTATATTCCACTTTATTTTCATTCCATTTTTTCTTTATCTATTACTGATGATGATCCCAGAACTGTCAAGGAAGTAGTGAATTCAGAGGATAGTAAACTCTGGAAGAAGGCCATGGTTGAAGAAATGGATGCCTTGGATAAGAATGAGGCATGGAATATAGTTGAGTTTCCAGTTGGAAGAAAATATGTTGGTAGAAAATGTTTGTTTAAGAAGAAGTTTAATGCACAAGGTAAAGTGGAGAAATACAAAGCTCGGTTAGTTGCAAAAGGTTATTCCCAGGTAGAGGGAATTGACTTTGGTGAGATTTTTTCTCCTGTTGTCAAGTTAACTTCTATTAGATTTCTTTTATCTATTGTTGTTGCTTTTGATCTTGAAGTGGAATAGATGGATGTGAAGACAACATTACTACATGGGGATATGAAAGAATAAATCTACATGAAGCAGCCAGAAGGATTTGTAGTGAAGGGAAAGAAAGAGTTGGTCTATAAGCTAAATAAGTCACTATATGGTCTGAAGAAATCACCTAGGATGTGGACCAAAAGTTTGACACATACATCCTTGGATTGGGATTTGTAAGAAGCTTGGATGATCACTGTGTATATTCCAAGTAGGTTGGTAATCACTTCATTTATGTAGTGTTTTATGTTGATGACATGTTGTTGGTAGGAAATAACATGGATGTTATCAAGGAGGTGAAATGGCAACTATCCTCCAACTTTGACATGAAGGATCTTGGTGTTGCTAACTTCATTCTGGGAATGGAGATTAAAAGAGATTGTGAAAACAAGAAACTCTAGTTGAATCAGAGAAAATATGTTGAGATGATATTGCAGAGGTTTAATATGCATGGAAGTAAACCGATCAAGGTTCCTATTCCTATAGGTGTAAAGTTATATGCAGATCAGTGTCCCAAGACACAGGAAGAAGAAGAGGACATGTCCCATGTTCTATATGCTAGTGCAGTTGGTAGTTTGATGTATGCAATGGTCTGTACTAGACCGGACATTTCACATGCAGTGGGAGTTTTGAGCAGGTATATATCAAAACTAGGGAAGGATCATTGGACAACAGTAAAGAGGGTCTTCAGGTATCTTCATGGAACTACCAGTTATGGATTGTGCTACTAAGGAAGACCAGGATTGGATAGAGTGTTGGACATACATGTCTTTGTTGATGCAGACTGGGATGGAGATATGGATCGCAACATTTCTACAAGTGGGTATGTATTTAAACTATTTGGAGGAGCAATCAGTTGGATGAGAAAAAGACAGGATGTAGTGGCACTCTCAACTACAGAAGTTGAATACATGGCAGTCACTCATGCAAGCAAGGAAGCAGTATGGTTACAAAGATTGTGTTCAAGTATTGGGTTGGTACAACAAGCATTGAGATTAGATTGTGACAGTAAGAGTGCAATATTCCTAGCAAAGAACCCAACTTATCATTCGAAGACAAAGAATATTGATGTTCAGTATCACTTTGTGAGAGACATGGTTGAGGAAAAGAAGGTGTTGCTGGAAAAGGTTGACACTTTGAAGAATGTTGCAGTTTCATTGACAAAGTTCATGAGCACAGAAAATTTATCTTGGTGTAGAGTAGAAATGGGCATTGCTACCCTGGATTGTTGACTATATAACCCCCTGGACCCCTGGATGCAAAGAAAAAAACAAGTGGGAGAATGTTGGGTATGTGTTATATTCTTTGCATGTGTGTGTGGGCACGTCATATATGACAATTGCGTCTGACGATACCTCTAGTAGTGCTCTTTGTTTCATGTGCACCGGGTTCTTTCCTAGGGGGGGGGAGGTATGCCCCCCTTGGTTACACGCAACGCCCCAATTTATTTGTTTTGGGCGGTTTTTGCTATTTTTAGCGAATTTTGTTATTTTTAGCGGTTTTGTAAATTAATCCCAGATTAAGGGATTAGGGTTTTGGTATCTACGGAATACCTAAAAAAATTGTATATATATTGTATGGTGAATGGTGAAAATCCATATAATGAATATAAGAAAGGTTTTCTTGGTTGAGGGTTTCCGGTATAAAATCTCTGTGTATGAGCCATTGATTAAATTATGTTTTGCTTAGGAATCTATATGCATTTCTTTACTTCACAGGTTTAAAACTTACAATCAAGATATCATCAGTTACATATTAAAGAGGAATATATCCATAATACCTTGTTTAAAATGACATTTGGACACTATGAATTTACTATTTTTTCAGTTGGTTTGACAAATTCCCCATGAGTATTCATGACTTTGATAAATGGGGTATTCCGAGAATATTTGGACAAGTTTGTTCAAGTATCTATTGATGACATACTGATTTATTCTCAGATGAAAGTAGATCACGACGAACACTTGAGATTGGTTTTACAGTGTCTAAGAGAAAACAAATTGTATGGGAAGCTATTGAAATGTTTTATTTATTAATTGAATATTCATTACTTGGGACATATCATATCTGGAGAAGGTATCATTATGGATCCAACGAAGAAATTCGTATGGACTGAGAAATGCGTGGGAGCATTTCAAAAGATCAAAGAGTTGTTAATGACAACGCTTATACTAAAGGGAACCCTGACATGGACAAATAATTATTTGTATGCATGGATGCATCCAAGGAAGGTATAGGCAGAGTTTGGGTGAAATATGGTCGAGTGATCACTTACATCTCAAGGAAATTGAGAAGGCATGGGAAAAACTATGTAACACATGACTTGGATTTATTAGCAATTGTATATGACTTGAGAATATGGAGACATTATCTGATTGGATGAAAAATTGAATTAAAAGCAGATCACTATGGGTTGCAACATATATTTAATCAAAGTGACTTGAATGCGCTATAGAGGCTTTGGTCAGAATTACTTAGCGAATAAGAATTTGAGATTACTTACATTAAAGGAACGGTGAACAAAGCAGAAGATGCATTGAGTCAGAGACCACGCATATTATCGGTAATACCTATTAAAAAAATTCTTTGAGAAAATATTTTAACTCTATAGGCTAATGACAATTGGTACAAGGAAGTTAATGATAGTATTGGACAAGATACCATGATGGTACTGAAGTATGAAGGTTATTCATTTGACAACAATAGATTGTTGAGATATAATGGTATAATTTATGTACCGCCTAAAGAAGAATTAAGAATTTTTATCTTAAGATAAGCTCATCGAGCAATATACATGGCTCATACAGGAGTCATGAATATGAAGGCATACCTTAAGCCTTTATTCTTCTGGAAAGGGATGAAAGAGGACATAGTTAGATATGTGGAGAGATGTCTAGAATTTTAGCAAGTGAAGATTGAACATAGACATCCAGTAGGATTTTTACAGCCACACGTTATTCCTGAATCGAAATGGGAATTCATTTCGTTGGATTTTATCATTGGATTTCTACTAATGACAAGGAGACACGATTCAATTTTTGTGGTAGTTTACACTCTGATGAAGACTGCACACTTTATTCCAGTGTGTACGACATATCAAGTGCCATACATAGATAGAGTATTTGTTAGCGAGATTGTGAGGTTACATGGTGTACCAAAAAGAATCATATATGATCGAGGATCAATGTGTATTGGATGATTTTGGACTAGTTTCCAAGAGGCCTTGGGAACACAATTAAATTTTAGCACAACATATCACCTCAAGACAGATCGACAAACCAAAAGGACAAACCATATTTTAGAGGACATGTTGTGTATGTACGTGATGGGTCAATAGAAACATTGGGAATACTTATTTCCATTGGTAGAGTTTGCATACAACAAAAATTACCAAAGTATGATTAATATGGCACTGATTGACTTTATTGATGGGAAACCATGTCGGACGTCATTGAGTTGGGATCAAATTGAGGATAGGGTTCTGGTAGGACTAGAAGTGGTCCAAGAAATGGAATAACAGATGAAATCTATAAGACAGAGGATTAAAGAAGCGCAATATCGACAGAAGAGTTATGTCGATGTGCATTGCATTGACCGCAGTTATGAGGTTGGCGATAGAGTTTTCTTACGGGTAAAAACACATAATAGTTCGATTAAGTTTGGAAAGAGCGCTAAAATATCTCCTTGGTTAGTGGGACCTTTCGAGGTTGTGGAAATGAAAAGACTTGTGGCTTATCGACTAGCCTTTCCTGATTCTTTGAGGCATATGCATGATGTATTTCATGTATCTATTTTACGACATTATATTAGTGATCCATCACATGTTATTGACATGAGTTCCTTGCATGTGTCAGATGAGGGTTATCTCATGGCAGTGCCAATCCACATTTTGGACCATCGCACTCGACAACTGTGATGTCGAATATTCGATCAAGTCAAGGTCCAGTGGTACAATTATAGTCCACACTCGACCACATGGGAGCGTGCATGTGAGATGTGTCAACAATTTCCCTTTTTGTTTGATAGATTACGTGTGTATATCTATGTTATTTCCATTTATTTACTTGCATTTATATATAGTACAAATTTTTGGATGAAGTTTAAAACAAGAGGGGGTGTATGTAACATATTGTTCTACTAAGCACACTTTCATTGAATTATTCTTTGAGGACACTTACATGTAAGTGATCTGATTATTGTACATTATGATCTCATTTAGATTATGAGTTATATATGATGATGATGATGATGATGATGATGATGATGTATTGTGATTTATTGTTACTTTTAGATGTATATGTATTGACGGATATTATTGAAGATTTCTCCTGAGTGTGTTAGTGTAACATCCCTCTCTGGCGCACTGAACGAACTTATTCTTAGAGGACACTTGCTCGCAAGTGATCCGGATTATTATGTTATTAAAACATTTGATTTTGATTATGAGGAGTTATGGGTTGATGACATGGTTTAACTGCATTGAGATAGACAGGTGTTATTGACTCGGTTTTACTGAGTGTGTAGGATTTTGGACCTCGAGGATGCAGAGGCATTGATTGAACCCCTTGGACTCCGGATCGAGTCAGGGAGTGTACCATTGGGGTTTGATTTTTTTAATGTGATATTAGTGCATTTGATTAGATGATATGATATGGATATGTTCTGACATGATTTGTTGATGATGCAGGCTGACGATAGCTTGCAGACCAGACTCACATGTGGATTAAAGGGATCACGCATGACTAACAGAGATGTTGAGGGAGAGGTGTGGACAACAACCATGCCACAACCTACTAGCACTCCAATCGTGGCTCGAACTGTAGGTTAACGTTTACCTAGTTCGAGATGACCCACGATGCCATGAGGTCAGACTGCGACAATCGCTCACAATGATTCTAAGGGGCACGCAATAAGGTGGGGGCCTTATTCCTTAGAGGCCCTTAGTCTCCCACAAGTTCACCTGGTGGAGTATTGACTCCAGGGTTTTTTTATGTCTACCAAGTCAGTCAAGAGGCGAGTGGCACCCTTGGAGCACGTAATGCGTCCTGAAGGGCACGTCATGCAAGGGAACAGATGAGGCGAGTGGTGCACTTGGAGCACCTAGTGCATCCTGAAGGGCACGTCGCGTTGTTTTGATAAATGAACGAACCTAGACAGCCTTAGGATGAACAATGTGACAATAATTTAAAAAAAAAACTTTTCCCTAATAAAATGTCGCCCATCACGAAAATTAAGGTCTAAGTCTAAATCATGCTAGTGGTAAAATTTTATCCTTTTTATAAAAAAAAATGATATATAAACATATATATTTATATAAAATAAAATTAAAAACAAAATAAATAAAGAGTACGATCTTCGTTAAATCTTGTAACACAGAGGGAGTAAGAAATTTAATTTATTCAAAAATCTGTTGGAATAAAATTTTAAAAAAGGGGAATTAATTGTTTTATTATTTTTGATATATTAATTAAATGAGAAAGGGGAAAAATGGTTAATTTCCACACCTACCTTTTTGAGTTCTAATTAAAAAGGGGAAAGAGGGAAAATCTACAATATTAGGAAACTAAGAAAAGAGGTAAACATAAAAAGAGAAAAAAAGGGAACATAAGGGAAAAAGTGGAAAGTCAAACTTAGTAAAGTATCTACCATTTAAAAGCTTTCTAATTTAAACTGAACTAACAATTTAATGGTGGGGAAAGTCATCAAAACTTGTAAGAGAATTTGGGGACACCTAGGAGTGATTCTAGGAGTAACTCTAGGTGGGTGAGGGAAATAAAGATAATTAATTAATTAAAGAAATTAATTTATGGAGGAATGAAGGGGATGGGTGACACTTGTACGGGGATGAATTTTTAGGAATTAAATTTTAAAAACTTAATTAAACGAGATTTTAGGAAAGTAAGGAACCACGAAACTCTATATAATGAAGGGAGGAGATGGAGGTAGGATGATCTTCTGTTTGCGTAATGTTACGCTGCAGAAATATCTACTTGACTGACTTAACTTGTGGGAGTTGGGATACCCAGCTCGATGAGGAGTGGTAGCTCGGCCTTGCGAGGCGAGCTGGGAGCTAGTCGAAATCTCTGGATAGTGAGTGTGTGGCCCCTTTGCGGCTCGGGGGGCTAAGGGGGAAGAAGAGTACCCCTAGCATTGGCTGGGAGGTACCGGTGAAGTCTCGCCGGTCGACACGCGGTAGTTGTAAGGAGCATGTGGGACGTCCACTTGGAACAGACAATGGTACACTTTCTTTGTTTTGTATGGTAAATTGTTTTAGAATTTATGCTTGAATCTGCATTTTTACTTGGGTAAATGAACTGATTGTTTAGATGGTTTTCTGAAATTTTCTTAGCCTAGCTCATTGATAGATTGACTCCCATGGCTTCATTTCCCCGCAACGTCTTGACCACCTTGTTGTGTTGATTGTGACCTTTGTGGTTGTTTATCCTTCATCCCTATCTCACCAGTCCTCGCCTGAGCAGTCGACCAAGAGCTTGATCTACGGTCGTCGCCTTTGTGTTAAAAGACCTATGGATCTCAACGCCCTTCTTTTCTGTGTGAGGATGATGAGCAAAGGATGAACCTATCGGCCATATATCTCTGTTGTTGTCCTTGGCTGGTTGGATCCTTTTGGTTCTCTTACTATTGTCTGCATTCTGTATTGGTCTGCTGGCAATGAAAAAAAAAATGAATTGACTCATTTATGCATTTTGTATGGGTAATTTGGAAATGGAAAAACGAATTGATTATGTTTGCATTTTGTATTGGTATTCTGGCAAGGGAAAAACATTTGTTATTACTGTCTGCATTATCATGATATCCTGGAAATGGAAAACAAATTAATTTCTTAGTCTGCATTTTATATTTGTTACCCTGGAAGGGGAAAAACGTTTGTTATTCTTGTCTACATTGTCATGATATCCTGGTAATGGAAAACAAGTTAATTTCTTATTTTGCATTTTATATTTGTTACCCTGGACGGGGGAAAATGTTTGTTATTCCTGTCTGCATTGTCATGATATCTTGGAAACAAAAAAAAATTAATTAATTTCTTAGTCTGCGTTTAATATTTGATAACCTGGAGGGGGAAAACGTTTTTGTTATACCTGTCTGTGTCTTTTCTTGGGCACCCCAGTCAATTGAAAAAATGGATTTGTTATGATCCCTGTCTACATTTGATTGGGTAGCCCAGGTGAATGAAAAACAATTTCTTTATTTTCAGTCTGCGTTTGTTGGGTATGCCGACGAAATCATAATTGATCACTACGTTGCAACATTAATCAAACAGTGAATGTAATGGAAATATTTAAACTCTGCGAGTTGCCCATTCCGTTTTTAACTATGTTTGCCACATTCTGATTGCCCCATTCCGATTTGCCACATTGCGATTTTCCCATTCCGTTTTTAACTATGTTTTCTGCATTCTGATTGCCCCATTTTGATTTTCCACATTGTGACTTTCCCATTCCATTTTTAACTATGTTTGCCATATTTTGATTGCCCCATTCCGATTTGCCACATTATGATTTTCCCATTCCGTTTTTAATTATGGTTGCCCCATTCTGAAGCCCCATTCCGATTTGCCACTTTGCGATTTTCCCATTCTGTTTAATTAACAGCCAGTGCACAAATTGATTAAAAACATATATGTATTGAGTGGTATTCCATTTAGTTTGTCAGGTGACTTTTCAACTACATGCCTTTCATTTTTAATTTGACAGCCCGAGTATAATTACACAGTAGTTTACAGAGTTGGTAATTCTGATTTACCTTACACAACATCTTCTTACCATTTTAGATAACCACCTCTTGTGTTATAATAATGTCAACAGTTGACCAAAGGATTTATCAAGGACTTAATCTAGACACCAATTATAACTCATTATAAGGTTTTGATTAATAAAATGTTTTTACCGCCTTGTCATTATGTTAAACTGGTTAAATTTTGACTGGTTTTTTGACGTCAATGTCGTTTTTGGGGCAGCATAGATCACCATTAAAAATGTTAAGATTTTACATTTTTAATGAACAGTGTATTTTGTTGACAAGTGTTGATTTGGTTAAATACCTATTTTGGTTCACCTTTATCATAGCTTTGATGAAAATAGTAATGATAAAGGTCCACTCCTTCACCCCTAGACTTCTTGCTTGACGGATATCAGGATGCGTTAGACATCATGATTTCGGGTGCACTAGTCCTTTAGCTTGTGCAAGCATAATGGACAAGAGTTTAGTAGATGCTCAGCTAAAACCTTTCTAGCCCTTAGTTTTTGGCAGTTTTGTGCCTCGCGCCTTAGGTCGAGCTGGAAGGGGTGATAGGTCTTTCCTTCCACCACAAGTTGTCTTGTAGGAAACAATATTCCTCCGGTCCTTCACGTAATTAAATTCAAAGGTTATCTTGCGTCATGTCTACCTGTTGCTTGGGGGCGTAGGCGTAGTCTTCATGTTAGTTATTTCGGTTCCTAGATCATCGAAGTTTTCTTGAGTCTTGGTCCCTTATTTTGCGCCAAGGTTATTGATGCATCTATCACCCGGGGAATGGAATGATTCCTTATGAGGGGATCATGGCACGCCCTGGTGAATAGCGGCGAACAAGATCGTGGCCAGAGTAGGTTCTTTTGTGTGAGTGCTGACGAGCATGCAAGTTGCTCTTAGCACAAGCGTCGAACGCCTTCAGGTGTTAGGTTTCCGTGCCTTAAGGCTCTAGTGTCTGTTCATCTAGGCTGTGATGTTGGGATGGGGGTGTTGTCCCTTAGCTTGTAGGCGTGGTCGTGTTTCTGTTGGAAGGGTAGTCGTCCTCCTTGTTATTTTGTGCATGTTTTCCAGTTGTCTTGAGACAGTGTGTGGTGTCATAGTAACTTGTTGCTTGGACTGCGTGCTAGCATTCATCGTCAGTGGTTTGATTAAACTGTTTTATTCATCGCCTTCTTGCCTCTTAACTCCTGAAAAAAAAAAAAAAAATACTTCGCTGGTTGTCGTAACGATGGGGTTGTTACATATGGTATCAGAGCAGGTTCAACCCTGCGACTCTGGATCGCCAGGCTTTCCACTGCAGTAAACCCGTGAGTATTAACCATTGCATTGATTAAAAACCTTAACGTGTCCTTGTGGTGACCACATTTAGAGGACACCTCAAAGGTTCGCAACATGGTGTCGTGGAAGGAGGAGCGACACCTCCAGAAGTTCCCGCACCCTCGGAGTCAAACCCCCAAGGGGAAGAACAAGTCCTTGGACTAGATTTTCTTGTTGTAAGGGATGATGATGGTCTGACAAGGCCTTCCCAGGTAATGTCAAAGGGCCTCGATTCACCATTGGTGCTAAGATGAGGCCAGGGAACCTGTACCCCTGAGGGTCCACAATGCACCCTAGCTAGTACCTTTAGCATCCACCGAGAACTCGAGAGAGTGGAGTTCTCGAGTCCACGAGTGTCATGGACGGCTATGTCGTTGAGGCACGATTGTACAGAAGGTTGTTGTGCTTCACACACCACATTATGACCTCCAACATGAAGGTCTACATGGTGGTATTTCAACTGAAGAGGAGCGCTCTTCTATGGTGGAAGATGCTCCTACCACTTTTGAACATGACCATCGACGATGTGTCATGGGAATTGATCGTTGACTAGTTCCAAAATATGTATCTTCTAAGGAATTCGTTGAGCGTCAGCTCCACGATTTCGATGCCTTGCGACAAGGAAACCACACGGGGCCGGAGTACGAGGCCCATTTTGGAGCTGCTTCGGTATGCTCCGCACCCAAATTACGGAGAAACTTACGGTAAAAATTTTTGTGTTGGACTTAGTGTTATAATTCAACTTCTACTTCGGTTACCAGGATTATTGGACCGAAGAAAGTATGTTGAAATGTGGGGAGCCACATTTCCAGCGCGACGACCCAGTGAAGAGGACTAGAGCATCTTGATCGGTCGGACCCACTACCATGGGAGATTTGGGAAAGGTCCATCAAATTCATGCAGCGGTGAATAAACGCCAGGTGGAGCACCAGTTGACTACGCTCGAGATGTCAGGTACAGTTGTTGACCAGACCCTTAGTATTGATAGATCCTGGTGCTACTGAGAGTTTCATTTCTGGTGCAACGCTAAAAAAAAAAAAAGATTAAGTTAAAGGCAGTCGAACAAGATGAGTTTAGCCTTGTAGAGATGGCTTCAGTAGCCAAACAATAGGTTGGAGGAAAGGTTACGAGTGGTACCTTAACCTGGGAGAGTTTGTCACCGAGGCCAACCAGTACGTCACGATCTTCGGATCTTATGACGTCGTGATCGGTATGGACTGGTTGGAATCGCATGAGGCGATGCTCAACTGTAAGACAAAACAATTGAGCTTGGTCGATGATGAAGGAAAAGGACTTGTGATTGTAGGTCAAAACTAGGGAGTTTCCCTGAGGTTCATCTCTTCCTTGCAACTTCAAAAGAGCATGCACAAGGGGTGAAAGCTTTATGCGATCCTTGCGTTAAACAAGAAGGGAGTAGCGGAAGGTCTAGAACACCTTCCGATGGTGAGAGAGTTTGCAGACATCCTCTCAGAGGAGTTACCTAGGATGTCGCCAGAGAGGGAATTGGAGTTTACTATAGACCTAGAAAAATGAGAAATGAACTGATCGCGAGAGTGCCTTATCATATGTCAACCCCGGAGTTACGATAGTTGAGAATGAAACTAAAGGAGTTGTTGAACTTGGGACTTATACGTCCAAGTGTGTCACCATGTGGTGCGTCTGTTATTTTCATACAAAAGAAGGATGGGTCGTGGAGGCTATGCAGTGAATATCGTCAATTGAACAAGGCAACGATCAAGAATCTGTATCGATTGCCAAGTATTGATGATGTGTTCGATCAGATGAAGGGTGCGATGGTGTTCTCAAAGATCGATTTTCTATCAGGGTATCACCAGTTAAGGATCAAGTATGATGACGTCCCTAAGACTGCCTTTAAGATGAGGTTGAACTTTATGAGTTTACTATTTTACCGTTGGACTAACAAACACCCCATGGTTATATTGAGTTGGATAAACGGGGTGTTCCGCGAGTACTTGGGTAAGTTTGTCCAAGTATTCATGGACGATATTTGATTTACTCTCGGACGACGGAGGAGCATGATGAGCGCTTGCGCGTGGTACTACAGTGTCTGCAAGAGCACAAACAATATGGGAAGTTGTCCAAATGCTCGTTTTATCAATCGAAGATCCACTACTTAGGGCATGTCATCTCCAGTGAAGGTATCGTTGTGGATCCAACCAAGGTTGAGGCTATTATGGAATGGCCTTCGCCAACGAATGTCCCAGAAGTGCATAGCTTCATGGGTTTAGCAGGATACTATCGACATCTCATCGAGGGGTTTTCGAAGATATCAAATCCGATCACGGAATTGCAGAAGAAAAACCATAAGTTTGTTTGGACCGAGAAATGCACGGAAGCATTTCGAAGGCTCAAGGAGTTGTTGAAAACAACACCAATACTAAAGGTCCTAGATATGGATGCATAATTCTTGGTATGCACTAATGCATCCAAGGAAGTCTTAGGCGGAGTCTTGATGCAAGACAGATGAGTAATCGCTTACATTTCGAGGAAACTGAGAAGGCATGAGGAGAACTACCCGACACACGATTTGGAGTTGTTAGCCATTGTTTATGCCTTGAAGGTTTGGAGACACTACCTTGTTGGATGAAAATTTTAACTAAATACTGACCACTGTGGACTACAACACATCTTTATGCAAAGCGACCTGAACACGTGACAATGGCGTTGGTTGGAATTTATTAGCGAGTACGAATTTGAGATTACTTACATAAAAGGAATAGTGAACCAAGTGGAAAACACATTGAGTCGGAGACCGCGCATCTTTTCGGTGTTGCCTCTTCAGACGAATCTATGTGAAAAGATTCTAACCTTACAGCGTGATGATGACTGGTACAAAGAGGTTGAATGTTTTATCGGACAAAACACAATGATGGTACCACGATTTGAAAGATTTTCATTTGATAGTGATGGTTTATTGAGGTTTAAAAATCGGATCTACGTATCATCGAACGATGAGTTGAGGATGTTGATCCTGAGTGAGGCTCATAGAGCAGTTTACATGGCTCACCCGTGAGTCATGATGATGAGGGTGGACCTGAAACCCTTATTCTTCTGGAAGGGAATGAAGGCAGACATAGTCAACTATGTGGCCAGATGTCTAGAATGTTAGAGGTAAAGGTTGAACATAGACACCCAGCAGGATTACTACAACCACGCGCTATTCCGGAATCGAAATGGGAAGTTATTTCGATGGATTTATTGTTGGATTGCCACTGCGGAAAGGATACTTGACTCAATTTTTGTAGTAGTATACACTCTGACGAAGAGTTCTCACTCTATTCCTATGCATATGACATAACAGGCACCTGACATAGGTAGAGTTTTCATCAGTGAGATTGTGAGGCTGCATAGCATGCCTAAAAGGATTATATCCGATCGAGGATCGGTGTTTACTGGACGATTTTGGATGAGTTTCCAAGAGGCCTTGGGAACCCAACTTAACCTTAGTACTACATATCACCCGGAGAATGACGGGCATACTGAACGAACGAACCAGACCTTGGAGGACATGTTGTGCATGTACGAGATGGACCAACAAAAGCATTGGGAAGAATTCTTTCCACTAGTAGAATTCAGTTATAATGATAGTTACCAAAGCGCCATTAAGATGGTACCTTTCGAGTTTCTTTACGAGCAACTGTGTCGGGTGCCTTTGATTTGGGATCAACTTGTAGATAGGGTCCAGATGGGACTGGAAGCGATCCAAGAATTAGAAGATTAAATGAAAACTTTAAGACAAAGGATCAAGGAAGTGCAGGATCGGCAAAAGAGTTACGATGATGCACGTCGTGTCGACCGTAGTTATGTTGTGGCGATCAAGTCTTTTTGTGGATAAAACCGCATAAGAGTTCGATCTAGTTTGGAAAAAAAGGGCTAAACTATATCCTAGGTTCATGGGATCCTATGATATTTTGGAAAAGAGAGGCCTGTGGCTTGATGACTAGCCTTCCCTGATTCTTGAGGCATATGCAAGATGTATTTCACATCTCTGTTGAGACTTTATGATTAGTGATCCTTCATATGATTTGAATTGAGCACCTTACGGGTGTCGGATGAGGGTGCGCTCATGGATGATCCGATCCGCATCTTGGATCATCGCATTCGATATCTACGACGTCAAATAATAGATCAGGTCAAGGTCTAGTGGGAAAACTATAGTCCGCACTCGGTGACCTGGGAGGACGCATATGATATGCACCAACAATTTCCATTTTTGTTTGATAGATAGACTTATGATACTATGATACACTTATTCGTCATTTTTACTATGAAACTTCAGAACGAATTTTAGACCAAGAGGGGGTGTATGTAACATCCCTCTCTGGCGCACTGAGCGAACTTATTCTTAGAGGACAATTGCTCGCAAGTGATCCGGATTATTATGCTATTAAAACATTTGATTTTGATTATGAGGTGTTATGGGTTGATGACATGGTTTAACTGCATTGACATAGACAGGTGCTATTGACTCGGTTTTACTGAGTGTGTAGGATTTTGGACCTCGAGGATGCAGAGCCATCGATTAAACCCCTTGGACTCCGGATCGAGTCAGGGAGTGTACCATTGGGGTTTGATTGTTTTAATGTGTTATTAGTGCATCTGATTAGATGATATGATATGGATATGTTCTGACATGATTTGTTGATGATGTAGGTTGATGATAGCTTGCCGACCAGACTCAAATGTGGAGTAAAGGGGTCATGCATGACTAACAGAGATGTTGAGGGAGAGGTGTGGACAACAGCCCTGCCACAACCTACTAGCACTCCTGTCATGGCTTGAACTGTAGGTTAATGTTTACCTAGTTCGAGAGGACCCACGATGCCATGAGGGCAGACTGTGACAGTCGCTCATGATGATTCTAAGGGGCGCGCAATAAGGCGGAGGCCTTATTCCTTAGAGGCCCTTAGTCTCCCACAAGTTCACCTGGCGGAGTATTGACTCCAGGGGTTTTTGATGTCTACCAATTCATTCAAGAGGTGAGTGGCACCCTTGGAGCACGTGGTGCATCCTAAAGGGCACCTCGCACAAGAAAAATGGAAAGAGGCGAGTGGCACCCTTGGATCACGTAGTGTGTCCTGAAGGGCACGTCGTGTAAGGGAACAGATGAGGCGAGTGGCACCCTTGGAGAACCTAGTGCGTCCTGAAAGGCATGTCGCATTGTTTTGATAAATGAACGAACCTAGACGGCCTTAGGATGAACAATGTGACAAGAATTTAAAAAAAAAACTTTTCCCTAATAAAATGTCGCCCATCACGAAAATTAAGGTCTAGGTCTAAATCATGCTAGTGGTAAAATTTTATCCTTTTTATAAAAAAAAAATGATATATAAACATATATATTTATATAAAATAAAATTAAAAACAAAATAAATAAAGAGTATGATCTTCATTAAATCTTGTAACACGGAGGGAGTAAGAAATTTAATTTATTCAAAAATCTGTTGGAACAAAATTTTAAAAAAGGGGAATTAATTGTTTTATTATTTTTGATATATTAATTAAATGAGAAAGGGGAAAAATGGTTAGTTTCCACACCTGTCTTTTTGAGTTCTAATTAAAAAGGGGAAAGAGGGAAAATCTAAAATATTAGGAAACTAGGAAAAGAGGTAAACATAAAAAGGGAAAAAAAAGGGAACATAAGGGAAAAAGTGGAAAGTCAAACTTAGTAAAGTATCTACCATTTAAGAGCTTTCTAATTTAAACTGAACTAACAATTTAATGGTGGGGAAAGTCATTAAAATCTGTAAGAGAATTTGGGGACACCTAGGAGTGATTCTAGGAGTAACTCTAGGTGGGTGAGGGAAATAAAGATAATTAATTAATTAAAGAAATTAATTTATGGAGGAATGAAGGGGATGGGTGACACTTGTACGGGGCGAAATTTTTAGGAATTAAATTTTAAAAACTTAATTAAACGATATTTTAGGAAAGTAAGGAACCAAGAAACTCTATATAATTAAGGGAGGAGATGGAGGTAGGATGATCTTCTGTTTGCGTAATGTTACGCTGCAGAAATATCTACTTGAATGACTTAACTTGTGGGAGTTGGGATACCTAGCTCGATGAGGAGTGGTAGCTCGGCCTTGCGAGGCGAGATGGGAGCTAGTCGAAATCTATGGATAGTGAGTGTGTGGCCCCTTTGCGGCTCGGGGGGCTAAGGGGGAAGAAGAGTACCCCTAGCATTGGCTCGGAGATATCGGTGAAGTCTCGTCGGTCAGCACGCAGGAGTTGCAAGGAGAACGCGGGACGTCCACTCTAAACAGGAAACGATACACTTTCTTTGTTTTGTATGGTAAATTGTTTTAGAATTTATGATTGAATCTGCATTTTTACTCCGGTAAGTGAACTGATTGTCTAGATGGTTTTCTGAAATTTTCTTAGCCTAGCTCGTTGATAGATTGACTCCCATGGCTTCATTTCCCCGCAACGTCTTGACCACCTTGTTGTGTTGATTGTGACCTTCGTGGTTGTTTAGCCTTCGTCCCTAGCACACTATGCATCGCCTGAGCAGTCGACCAGGAGCCTGATCTACGGTCATCACCTTAGCGTTAAAAGACCTATGGATCTCAAAGCCCTGCTTTTCTATGCAAAGATGATGAGAAAAGGACGAACCTATCAGTCGTTTATCTTTGTTGTTGTCCTTGGCTGGTTGGATCCTTTCGGTTCTCTTACTGTTGTCTGCATTCTGTATTGGTCTGCTAGCAATGAAAAAAAAAAATGAATTGACTCATGTATGCATTTTGTATGGGTAATCTGGCAATGGAAAAATGAATTGATTATGTCTGCATTTTGTATTGGTATTCTGGAAAGGGAAAAACGTTTGTTATTACTGTCTGCATTGTCATGATATCCTGGAAACGGAAAACAAATTAATTTCTTAGTCTGTGTTTTATATTTGTTACCCTAGAAGGGGAAAAACATTTGTTATTCCTGTCTGCATTGTCATGATATCCTGGAAACGGAAAACAAATTAATTTCTTATTCTTCATTTTATATTTGTTACCCTGGAAGGGGAAAAATGTTTGTTATTCCTGTCTGCATTGTCATGATATCTTGGAAACGAAAAAAAAAACTAATTTCTTAGTCTACGTTTTAT
Source organism: Picea engelmannii (assembly GCA_009831015.1). Lineage (NCBI taxonomy): Eukaryota > Viridiplantae > Streptophyta > Pinopsida > Pinales > Pinaceae > Picea > Picea engelmannii. Next base: position 474,505 of record ML784814.1, read on the forward strand.
ATTTGTTACCCTGGAAGGGGAAAAACATTTGTTATTCCTGTCTGCATTGTCATGATATCCTGGAAACGGAAAACAAATTAATTTCTTATTCTGCATTTTATATTTGTTACCCTGGAAGGGGAAAAACGTTTGTTATTCCTGTCTGCATTGTCATGATATCTTGGAAAAGAAAAAAAAAATTTAATTTCTTAGTCTGCGTTTTAGACACATGACATGTTATGGATGTTGATGGTATCAATGGACTTCCTTGGACTCTGAATTGAGTTAGGGAGTGGATTATATTTTGTTTGAGTATTTCATTGTATGCACATGTGATATATGATTTATTATAGTATTATTTATGTATATGGATTATTGACATTGTTTTTGTCATTTGATGTAGGAATGATGATCATTGATAATATGATTCACATAAGGAGTAAAGGGGTCATGCACAGAAACCAAATATTTGAGGGAGAGGTGTGGAAACATACCTGTCACATCCTACTAGCCCTCTCGCCATGACCTGAGTTGTAGGTTAATGATTACCTAGTTAGAGAGGTGCACGATTCCATGAGGGAATACTGAGATAGTCTCTCACGAGGAAATCTAAGGGGTGTACAATAAGGCAAAACCCTTATTCCTTAGAATCCCTTAGTCTCTCACAAGGTCGAACGAATGGAGTGTTGCCTCCAAGGGTTAGACAAACTTCCAAAATCAGTCAAAGGCGAGTGGCACCCTTGGAGTACAGAGGTGCATCTTGATGGGCACATCACATAATTAAAATGTGAGTCAATATATCTACATATCTTAGAAAATTAATAAAGTTCTTAGACCTTGATAGGACAGATTATTAATTAATCAGTAAATTAGAAAATTAGAAGTCTAACCAAAGTCTAAGCCTAAATCTAGACTAAGTCTAAGTCTAAATTTAAATAAAGGACTAAATAAAATATGAAATAAGATAGAAGATTTGAGTTAAAAACAAACTCTACGAAAAGAGGGAATAAAAATTTAAAGGTTGGGAAAATTGCACATGTGTGCATGAAAATAATAAAAGAGATTTTTAAAATAGAAAGAAACAAAACATGAGAGAATAGGTCTACACATAGAATAGCATCTTGAGTCAAACTACCACTAAGTCTAACTAGAAGAAGACTCTTAATCCAACCCTAACTAATATCTAGTTAGGCGACACTCATTAAATGAGAATTTGAGGAACAAAGGGACAACTAAGAGCGAAAATAGGAACACATTCGGGAATGTGAGGGAAAACGGATTTTTAATAAAATAAAAAGGGTAAATACATGTGCAACTTGGGAGAGTGTGACACATGTGTTGGGTGAATAATCATTTAATTTAATTATTAAAAATGAATTAGTTGTGCATGTGTATAAGTGTCATTGAGAATTATTATATAAAAGAAATGGTGTAGAATGGAAAATTATCTCACTTTTGATAGTATTGATATGATGCAAAAAAATGGTTTGATTGTGTTTTACTTGTGATAGTTGGGATTTCAATCTTGAGAAAGAGTGAAAGTTCTTCCTTGCGAGGCAATATTGGATCTATTGTTTTTTTGGTTTCTTGTGTGTGGCCCCTTTGTCGCTTGGGGGGCTAAGGGGGAAGAAGAGTACCCCTAGTGTTTGTTGGGGGGTACTGGTGACGTTCTGAGATTAGCAAGAGGGAGTAAAGAAGGAGAGAAATCCCACGTTGACAGGTATCCTCGATTCCCCATATTCATTTGTTCTAGTATTTTATTTTCTAAAATTTTAACTTGTAACAAGAGTAAATTTTGTATATTAGAATTTAAAAAAAAAACGTTGCAGAACTATGTTGTAATATGGAATTTTTTTTTTTTTTATCACTGCAAAACCGTTTCTAATTTTGTATGGTCACTACAAAATTAATTTACAAAACCAAAATTTTGAATTTTGAATGGTCGCTACCAAATTAACTTACAAACCTAGAATTTTAAATTTTGAATGGTCACTGCCAAATTAATTTACAATTCAGAGTTTAGAATTTTATACGGTCACTGTAAAATTTATTTGCAAATCTGGAAACTATAATTTTGTAGGGTCATTGCAAAAATTAATTTACAAATCCGGAATTTAGAATATCGTATGGTCATTGTAAAATTTACTTGCAATTCCAAAAACTAGAACTTTGTATGGTAGCTGCAAAATTGTTATGCAAGATGGAAATTTAACTTAGGATTTATGAAATTTTGTTGTTATTAAAAATTTACTGATATATTTGATATAAGTTAGAATGTAAACTGTTGAATTTTAATTTAAAATATCCTTGAGTATGGATCGAATGATTAAAAATACTATTATCCTATATACATGTAATGTATGTATATGGATCCTTGCCAAGATATCCCTTCCAGTTCAATTATTTTCCGATTTTATTTTGTAGATGGATGTGAGAAATTGTGACCAGCTCGTAAAGCACCATTGAACCTAGTATCTAATTCCATTCCATTCTTTATTGAGTAGAGTGGTACCTCCAACGAAACTGGGTATAGTAGATGCAATAATATAATGTTTCATTTTATGTCTCAATGTTGATCCTTATTTGTTATTAATATTGTACATGCTCTATTGATATAATTTATTCCATTACATCATATTCCCCCACCCCTTATTTTTGAATATCTTAAGCATGGATGTACATTCTTTGATGTAACCTATTTGGTCTTTGTATATATATTTTCAAGTTTCTCTTTGCTGATGTCATTTGATTCTACGGGGTTTTCTTATGCACCTCACTTGCTTCCCAATACATAGTTTTCAAAGTGCATTCTATTTGAAGCTAAATTATAGAAGTTGCAGAATGCTTCTCATGAGTAGTTTGTTGTGATTCTAAAATGTTAGAGAGGTGTTTAAGTTTTGAAATGATGGAAAGTAAGAAATAATTTTGATGAGCTACAAAACCCTTATGACAATTCTTTAGAGAATGCATGTTGTCACATAGAGTGACAAAGGAAAAAAGAGACTTTTGGATTTCTCACTTGGCTTATTCAATAATCGGTTGTATGAGCACAATTCTACTTTCAGTCCTTCCCTACCTTTGTTTGTTTTTTGGATCAATTTAGCAAGTTAGAGTATGTTTGCAATTGCACAATTTTGCCTTCCTTACTTCCATTGGATTGAATTAAATTAATAATATGATAAAAAAAATCATTTGAATTATGTAATGGCTTGGAATGTTTATGAAATGGTTATTGAACTATTTTGTGATAAACTATATAATGATTATAATAAGATCTTTTATATTAAGAGTTTTAAATTATAATCATTTGGGTTAATAAGGATATGGTAAAACTTATTAAATGATAAAGGGTGATTTTCATTTAGGAAGAATGGTTGAAGAGTTGAAGAAACAAATTTAACTTAGAAATATCATACTATTATAGTAATAGAGATAATATTATATATTTTACTCAAGAGGAATTTAAATTAAAACTTTAAGGATATAATATAGAGTGGGGATTAAAAGTTAGTAAGTAAATGGGTTGTGAAATGTCTTGAAACATTAGAATTAAGTTGGTTCTTTAACAATAAATTGTGTCTACCTTAATAAGTGTTAAACAACAACTATTCAATTGATATAAGATAACTATGCCTTGGATATAAGATAAAAGTTTAATTGTGAAATCCGTGATCGAGATTGATGTGATAATGTTCATGTTAAGCCCTAATATTGGCTCATTACCCCTTAATTGGGGCATATTATATTAATAATGTTATTTTATTTATGTCATCTTTAGGCCATTAGTTGTAATTATACCTCCTAGTCTCCTATATATACCAAGGAGACATTTTCATTTTGAATCATCTTGTACTTGAATATTTAAGTGGGGTAAAAGGCGGTTGCCCCCTCGAAGAGGCTTATTATCTGAAATTATCTCTTTTTCAAAGCGTTGAATACTTTTTCTGAGGTTTATCTATGCTATATTGATATTTGTTTCTTAACATATGGTATCAGAGCTCAAGGTCTTGGGGTTTCGCTGCTACATATGCGACACCTTGGAATTTTTGCTATAACTTGTGTTCTACAATGTTTCAGAAGGAACAACTTCGAGGGTATTTAGTAGATGGATCAGGGTACCTTGGTTTCAAAATTCATCTCCTGAGGCATTATACTTTTGGATATATAGCATGTACAAGATAGGGTTATGGAATCATCCTAAACTGAGTCATTGTGGAATTTTCGCTATAATTTTTTTTTTGTAACGTTTCAGACACTAAAATCCAGAGGATATTTACATAAATAAGTAAGTTATCTGTGCTAAAAATTTCAGCTTCTGGGTCATCTTAAATTTGTAGATACACCCTGTGTAAGATAGGGTATCTGACTAGTCCTATTGACTAGTCTCAAGAAGGTGTTCCAGGTAAAACAATCATAACTTCTTC
>ML784814.1:483115-493536 GCA_009831015.1 Picea engelmannii
AGGATAATAAATTATCACCAAAGTACTATGGCCCTTATAAGGTGTTGCAAAAGATTGGTACTATGGCATACAAATTGGAGTTGCATGCATCTTCACGAGTACACCCAGTTTTCCATGTTTCATGCTTAAAGAAGGTTATAGGAAACAAGATCCCAGTTCAAACTATATTGTCAGAACTTGATGAGGAAGGAAAAATCATATTGGAGCCTGAAGACATCACTGACACAAGAATTCATCAGCTGAGGAATAGATCCATTTCAGAGTATCTCATTAAATGGAGGAAACTACCGGCTGAAGATTCCACTTAGGAAGATGAGCCTTTTATACAGAATAATCCAGAGTTACTCAAGCGTTGCGGAAAACACTTGTCTCAAGGGGAGGGGCATCTTAATCTCTAATATTGGCTCATTACCCCTTAATTGGGGCATATTATATTAATAATGTTATTTTATTTATGTCGGCTTTAGGCCATTAGTTGTAATTATACCTCCTAGTCTCCTATATATACCAAGGAGACATTTTCATTTTGAATCATCTTGTACTTGAACATTTAAGTGGGGTAAAAGGAGGTTTCCCCCTCAAAGAGACTTATTATCTGAAATTATCTATTTTTCAAAGCGTTGAGTACTTTTTCTGAAGTTTATCTATGTTATATTGATATTTGGTTCTTAACAGTTCGGTATGCAATTAGTGTGATTGTTATATACTTTGGAACATGACTCACCTATTAAACACTATAGAATTGTTGTTGACAATTATGGTTAGAGGTATGAATTTAATATGAATTGTAAGTCTAAAATGAAGAGAAATGAATTATTTTCAATGGGGTTATTATGTATATTGTTATGTTAAATTTAGTACTAATTTAAATGATATCGTTATCCACAATGGATTGCTAATCATTGAGCTTACAAAGTGGATTATAACATTGATATGTATATGGTAATAGCGATGATTTTGTAATGAAATGAAACTAGACAATTGAGTAGTTTCTGATGATGTGATATTTGAATGATGAATTGATGAATTGTGTACTAGTATAATGAGTTATTGACTGAATTTAATTGTGTTTTGATTAAGTACCTTACCATCGAATTTAGTCATGATTCTAGGTTAGAGTTGGTTATGGAAGTAGATACCTTCATGTTCCTCATAACAGTCGCTAGTCTTGAGACCTTAGATGGTCAAAATCAATCAGATGAATCCTGGACTTGAGTGTTTATTATTTGTCTTGAAGGTCCTAACCTTGCAGGGTAGGTTGGGTGGGTAGACATATTTTGTTATCTTTATGTGATATGGCTGATCTTGAATAACAGTGATGTTGTATCTGAATCTTGTTGTGTAGTGATATAGATGAGAATAGAATGTGAAAATATTGATGTATGTTATTTTCTCATAACACTTGTCCTAACTGATGTTTAAAAAAAAAAATTACCACTACTGTACTCACTTACATTTATATCTTAACATAAGGGTCGTTACAAAAGGCCATAGTGCATGATATTGGAGTTGTGATGCTAAATTCTAGGAGAAGGGTTGGATTAGTACTTCCTGGTGATGTTGTAGGATTTGATTTGGATGCATGAGACTTGTATCTAGTAGGAGTTTTGGAGGGATTATAGGTCGATATTTTGATATACCTAATGTAAAAGAGTACCATATTGCATGCTTGCTTGGGTAGATTAGGTCTCGGGCCTTGGGGCTCCAATTACACCAATAGGTTTTAAGCCTGGTTTCAAAAGTCGAGAAAAAACCTAGAGAGTACTCGTGCTTCCTTGATGTTGTGATGTGTAATTTTGATTCCTTTTGTCGCCACTTGGTTGGCCCTTATACTAGTTGGGGCAAAGGGTGTTCTAGAATATACAGGGATAAAATTAAAAAAAACTAAAAGTAACATAATTAAAGTTAACATTGGGACAATGTTCCTTAAAGAGGTGAGTATGTAATCCCCCATACTTTCAATTAAAATAATAAATAATAAATAAATGGTCTTAAAATAATAAATATATAATAACAATTAAAGTAATAATAATAATAATAACAAAACATTAAATAAATAAATAAGAAATTATAATAAAAGAAAAAGTACAAAAAAAAAAAATTACTAAAAAGGGTTCAAAGAAAAGCTAAATAACGAAAATGTTAAAATTTTTACGATTACTTACTTAATGAAAAGTGTAATTCATGCATGGATGGATAAGAAGAATTCTATATAATAAAGGTGGAGAAGGAAGTTGGGGATATTTTTTTGTTGGTTCAATTGACAAAAAGGCTTGGAAGTTGGCATAGGTAGTTGATTGAGGGATCGAGGGCTCTTAGTCCTGATGACTAAGAGGTTGGTTGGGAGGATATTCGTACCCCACACTCTGTTGTGGCATGTTGGATCAAATATTAGAGTGCAATGGTTAAACATTAAGAGAGTTGTAAGTGAGTTGATTTCTTCAAATTTTAGGTAAGTTTCTCACCACTCACTCCTTCTTGTGAATTATGTATTCATGATTAATGTATCCTTATTTTATTTATTTAATGATTGAAAATTGTTGTGTTTATTCATACAATTATATTTATTAGAATTTGAGTCATTATAGGATGCAATCAAGGGCTTAATGCCAAGAATAATGCTACTCGGGATTGAGGACAATGGACAAGGCCTACAACTACCACACATGACCTCTATAGAAGATCGTTGGCCTCCCATTGAGGCTATGAGTATCATTAGTAGGTATTTTGTTCCATGAATACATATCAAGACCATGACCATGGTTAAGGTATGAATTTGAGGGATTTATCTATTGGGCACAAGCCTATTCTAAGAAGGGAGTCTATTTTGGGTGCAAGCCTATTTTTGGAGAAGGATCTAGTTTGGGGAAAGACCTAATTTTGGAAAGGAAGACCTAATTTTGGAGCACACGCAATAGGTGGCAAGAAAGAAACATGTAGAAAAAGAAGGAAAAGTAGCATGCAAGAGGAAAAACAAATTGACGCACAGCCAAGAAAGCCTAAACATGATAGGGTTAGGGTTTTTGACAAAGATTGTAACGAATATAAGCCATAGAGTAGTATAAATAATGACCTAAGAGGTCTAGGAAGGAAATGATGACGATTATGATAGTAATGATTGTTGAGTATTTTTCTGTGGTAGATGTTAGTTAAGGAAAGAAAAGGATCATATCATTTTGTGGGATAGTCGATTGTAATAAGGTTTTAGAAGAGTCGAGGAAGGTATATTTTGAGGGTTGGGTCAAGGGATGAGGAGCCTGGTGTGATCTAGTCCATCTCACAGAGGGTTCCCACCCTCGATCTTGATTATTTTATTGAGATTTAATGTGCATTGTGTTGATTATTTAGGTTGGTTTTAATTGATGTCAACCCTTGAAGAAAGTCTGGTGGCGAATTCTGGTAGCACAAAGGTTTGGGTAATGGACCCAAGTTTGTTTGAAGTAGAGTGTTATGTGTTTTAATATATTTTAAGGTAATAATATTCTAGATGGATAGTACAAGTCATGCCATTTCCGGTGGTATGTAGAATATCACATAACTCCTCATGGTTAGAGAGTTATGGCCATGTGAAGTTGGAGAACCCTCACGAGTCATCTAGAAGCCCCAAAAGGTCAAAGTAGTCAAAGTGGTTGCACAAAAGAAATTATTTAAATAATAAATTGAAGTGATGAGAGTACTATAAGTCAAAGTGTATAGAAAACAATTTATTTAAATAATAAAGTTAATGGAGAAATTACTAAGTGGACAAGTGGTTAGAAGTGGGTTAGCCCTAAAATAAGGAAAGTGGTTTAAGAGATTTTAGAATAAAATAATAAAGTGAAGTGATGAGTGTACTATAAGTCAAAGTGGATACAAAAGAAATTATTTAAATAATAAATTTAATGGAGAAATTACTAAGTGGACAAGTGGTTAGAAGTGGGTTAACCCTAAAATAAGGAAAGTGGGTTAAGATGGTTAAAAGGTAACCCCCTGAGCAAGCTACATGAAAGTATAAATAAGAGGCAATGCTCTCTCATTTTAATCACACTTGAGCGTATTGAATATCTACAAGGGACCGAGGTAACCAAAGAATATCTAAGTTGAATTTCAGAGTGAAGGTGAAGTAAAGAAGGCCAGAATTGAAGGGAGGATAAATTCTTTTGATGATGCTTTCTAAGGTATGTTATTTACAGGTCATCTCACCATTTTTGCAATAATTTTTTTATAGAATAATTCAAACCGTGAAATTGGGAGTCCGTTGAGGAAACATATCCAAGTAGATTTGATAAAAAATTCATCTTTTGGGTCGTTGTATTTTTGGCGTTACACTTTGTGGAAAATAGGGTTTGTGGCTAGTCCCGAAACTAGTCTAAAACAGGTGTTTTGAGTAAAAATGTCATAAATTCTTCATAACAGATCCCAATTCAGTAAGACATAATGTATTGGTTAGAGTAAAATCTGTAGTATTATGTGTACCATTTTCATATCCATACAACAAATATTCTATGCAGGGAACGCTCTACAATTTCGCTCTCTAGAATAATCCAAAGTTCAACAAGGTATGCCATCTTTGCTATAACTCCTTTTCTGGGAGGTTCCAAGAAGTGAAACCTGGATAAATTGCAAACAAGACACTGAATAACATTGTGGACTATTTTTATACCTTTATTCATTACAGGTACATAGTTATGATTATTTCAAGTTAGGGTTGTTGACTAATCCAAAACTAGTCATGTGAGACTAAAGTAAAGTTTGATGAAAATGCTAGTCTCTTGTTGTTAAAGTTAAGGAAGGTTTGCAGGTATGTGACCATATACAATAGGTCTATTACAGAGTTACAAATCAGTTTTGGATGATGAAATCAATGAGGGCTTTTGGTTGAGGTACATGTTAGGTACATGGTTGAGACAAGTAGTTGATGAGTTGGCACATACATGAGGTGTATAGTTGATGATGTTGGTACATCTTGTTGAGTCATAGTTGATGAGTAGTTGATACATGATTGGTACATACTTGGTACATAGTTGGAGGCACTTGTTGACACATGGTTTATGTATGATGTAGCATATGTGTCTTGGTATATTATTAGAAGCACATATTGATCTTGGTGATGATTATGAGTTTTTGTGTTATGCATGGTTGATGCACTTGTTTATGGTATGGGTTGATTTTAGGTTGAGGTACAGGTTGATGCATGGTTCAGTTTATTGGTATAGGTTGATTGGTATAGGTTTACAACAATATATCTCAGTGATAGTGTGACATTGGTTCCATCATTCTACTTATATGTCAAGGTGGTTGGACGGGGCAAAGATGGGTGGTTGTATCCACCTTTTGGTTGTAGCCAAAGAACATAGGGGATTGTATCCTCCTTCTGGATGTAGCCATAGAATAGGGAAGTTGGATCTCCCCTTGGGTTGTAGCCTGAGAAAATAGGGGGTTGGAGCCTCCTTCTAGTTGCAACTGGAAAACAAAGGAAGTTGGTGCTTCCAATGAATGTATTTCTTAAAGACATATAAGAAAAATACTTACGTGGTTTTCACCCACTTTGGGTTTCCATGTAAAAACATTAGTGTACTATGTATGTGTATGATTGTTCATTTCTTCATTGTTTATTTACTTAACAACTATTGGATGATAATTCTACATTGATTTAACACCTGCATTTTATGGTTAAAAAGGATTAAATTGCTCTTTTACTAATTCCCCCCCCCCCTCTCAGTAATGCAACAATTGGTTTCAGAGTCGATTCCTTCAAGAATCAGTTAAACCACTAAAAGGTATATCATGGAGAGAAACAACATGTATAAACATGGAATACCACAGTTTGATGGATAGAAGTATGCATTCTGGAGAAGAAGGATGAATACATATATACATGAATAGGGATTTGAAATTTGGCAATCTATAGTAGATGGATACAAAGAACAAGCAGTTCCGCCAACAAGTGAAAGAGCAATAAAACTCAGTCAAAATAATCCCAAATCCACAAATGCACTTCTCAATGGTCTTGGTGAATCGGTATACACCAAATTTATGCATTGTAAATACGCTAAAGATATTTGGGACAAACTTCAAAATATTTATGAAGGAGATTCAAAATTCAAAGCAACAAAGCTTGAAACTTACAGAGGTTAGTTCGAACAACTAAAGATGAAGGAAGATGAGAATATTGAATCTTACTTATTACGAGTCGATGAAACAGTAAATGCAATCATAGGATTGGGAGAATAAATTAAAGAATCTGTTATTGTTCAAAATGTACTAAGATCTCTTCTTATGAGATTTGATCCTAATATATCATCCCTAGAAGAAAGAGAAGATCTAGACTCAATAAGCATGGACAAACTACATGGAATCTTCATAGCATATGAAATGAGCATTGAAGAGGAAAATCCAAATATAAAAGAAGCATATTTCAAAGAATCCAAAAGGTTAAAACAAAAGGGAAAGAAAAAAGAAAAATAACATAGCAACATCAGTGACATCTCAAAATATGATGAAGAAATGGCCAATTTTTTCAAGAGATTGAACAAGGGAACCAATGACCGATATAAAGGTAAGATTCCATTGATTTGTTTTAATTGTGATGGTATTGGTAATTTTGATAACAAATGTCCTCATAAGAAAAATAAGGGGAACTATGAAGATTACTCAAATAGCAAACAAACATATAAAGGCAAAGGAACCACAAAGAAATTTTTCAAGAAAATCTTATGCACCAAAGAAGACAGTTCCTCGTTAGATGAAGATGAATTCAGTGACAGTGAGACAAAAAGAGTTATATTCATGGCAGTAGAAGAATCTGATAAAGAAGATACTGAAGAATAATATGAAGAGCAAGAAGTTGACTATTGAGAAGAATTGTTGACTGTCATACAAGTTATAACAAGGGAAAAGAGGAAAAACAAGAAGCTACAAGAAGAATTAGACAAGAAGGAGGACACTCAAGAACTAGAGAATATCATCACGGAATTAAAGGTTCAAATAGACGAATATAAAATAATTGAAGAAGCACTCAAAGAACAATTAGAAGAAAGAGACAGGATCATTGGAAATTTGGAAGCAGATATTGTCACATTGAGAAAGGATCTTCAAAATAAAAATATGCATAAGAGCTCAAAATTTTTGGATGAAATTATCACCAGTCAAAGACCTAATCATGACAAGTCTAGACTTGGATATAATCAGACAGAAAAGGGATCAAGATCCAAAGAAACAAAACAAGAAATATATCAAAAAAGGTATGAAGAAATAATCAAAGGGGATAGGAAGACCTACAAGGGATATTACAGGGACCCTCCTCCACCGAGAAGATTCATATTTCAGAATCAACGACTGACAGAAACAAATATGCCTCAGGAAAAAGAAGGATTCATAAGAGTAACTCATTTCATAATATCTTCAACTCCCATGTATCAAACTATCTTTTTTGGTTTATGTTATGCATGCAATAATTTTGGACATAAAGATGTAAATTGCAGAGATAATACCAGGAACATAAATGGTTATCCAAGAAGTCCTAGTGAAACACAGAGAAGAAGATACAACAGGTTTGAATCATTGAGCACTGAAGTGGAATGATATAAGTGCAATAACTTTGGACACATGGCCAAAGATTGTAGAATGGCAGTCCCTCCTAGAGAACCACAACAAAACAACAATAGTCACAGAAAAGATACTCAGAAGAGAACATGGATAAGAAAGTAGAATCAATATAGAAATGAAGAATGCACAGTCACTCTACAAGCTAAATAGAAGAAGTGTGGTTGGTATGTTGACAGTGGTTATTCAAAAAATGAAGAATAGGTGAACAAAGACCAGGTCCCAGAGATCGCAAGATTGGAAATAAAACAAGATGAAGAAAATTCTACAGAGAAAAGGAAAGATGTCAGATACAGATATTTGGAAAATAACTGAAAGAAAAGAAGGATGGGTAAATAAGGAATAGGTTCAAGAGATTGTACTTTCAGGAGCTATAGTGAAAGATGAATCCACAGACAAAAATAAAGAAGTCAGAGCTCGGAGAGATGATGAATCTACTAATGAAGATGATGATGAATACACTTCAGAGAAATATTTTTTCTTAGTGATCCGTCTTAGAGACTCCCAGATAATATGAATAATAGATAGGGGGAGTCTTTGCAGTAGCTGAGATAGACCAGAGAACCATCCTTCGACTAGCTTCCAAAATTTGAGTAGACAGATTCAATGCGTTCAGTTATCATAAATACAATATGATAGATTAATCAGTTGTATTAGTACTTCATGATAGTATAGTGACATATGAGTCAAAATTATGGACAATTGTGTAGCAGAGTCTTGAAAATTATGGACAGATATGAACGTGAAATCATTTTTTCTGAACAGGGAACTTGAAGAAGTCTACATTGAACAAATGGTTCCTAGAGCATGGTACTCTAGACTTGATAAATATCTACAGTAGATAGGGTTTGAAAAAGAAAGTGCAGAGAGAAACCTCTACATCAAGGTAACTCAAGATGGTATTTTATTAATTGAAGTTTATATTGATGATATTATTTTTGGAATTACTTATGACAGGTTAAGCCGAAAATCTGCAAAGGATATACAGAATGAATTTGAAATTTAATTACTTGGAGAAATATCCTTGTTTCTGGGTCTTTAGATACGTCAAAGAAACCAAGGAATTTTTATTTCTCAAACTAAGTATATCATAGAAATGCTAAAGAGGTTCGGAATGGAAGATTGAAAACTAGTTACCACTCCTATGCAAACTGGTTGCAAGTTGAGAAAATATGATGATTCAAAGTCTACAGACCAGAGGAAATACAGGTCAATGATTGGTAGCTTACTATATGTAACAACATCCAGACCAAATGTAATGCAGGCAGTTGGACAGGTGGCACGATTTCAAGCAGCACCAAATGAATCACATGTATTAGCAGTGAAGAGGATTTTAATATATCTCAAAGGAACATAAGAGTTTGGATTATGGTATCCAAAAGGAAAGGATATATCACGTATTTCCTACATAGATGCAGATTGGGAAGGTTGCATTAATGACCAAAAAAACACCAGTGGAGAAGCGTTCTACTTGGGTGAGTGTTTAGTATCTTGGATAAGAAAGAAACAATCATCAGTATCTTTATCTACAGCTGAAGTAGAGTATACTGCAGTAGCACGATGTTCTACTCAGGTTCTATGGATGAAAACAAAAATTGAAAGATACACGGGTTGAGTATGATGAGCCCATTCCAATCTATTGTGATAGTACAAGCGCCATTAATATCTCAAAGAACCTGGTGATGCACTCAAAGATGAATTACATTCCAATAAAGTATCACTTTCTATGGGAACAGGTTGCAAAGAAGAACATCAGAGTTGAATATATGGGCACAAAAGAACAAGTGGCGAACATCTTTACAAAATCGCTTGCATGGGAAGGCTTTGAGTATCTTCGCCAAAGACTCGGATTAATTTCTACTCCAAACTAAATGATTTTGAATTATTATCTTATATGTCTTATATTTACACGAGGAAGCACCATAAAGAGGAAATTTCAGGTTGGGAGATCCGTTTCAGGAAGACTTCATTCAGGGGGAGCAGCCCAGTTGGAAATATACATTTTCCATTGATGACAAAGGGGCAGATATTTATCTGATGCAAAGGTAAATTCTTGGAGAAAGAGAACAACGGCATGGTTCCAAGGGAATCGATGGTCACAGGGGGATCATGAGTTATATGACTTCATTATTACATCAGAGTATTTCCATCAATTCCAAAGGGTGATATTGTTGATTGTTTGGGTTGGTTGTCATTGATATCAACCCTTGAAGAAAGTTCGATAGTGAATTTCGGTAGCACAAAGGTTTGGGTAATGGACCCAAGTTTGTTTGATGTATAGTGGTATGAGTTTTAATATATTTGAAGGTAATTCTATTATGGATGGATAGTACATGTCATTCCATTTCCGGTGGTATGTGGAACATCACATAACTCCTCACGGTTAGAGAGATATGGCCATGTAAAGTTGGAGAACCCTCATGAGTCATCTAGAAGCCACAAAAGGTCAAAGTAGTCAAAGTGGTTGCAAAGAAGAAATTATTTAAATAATAAAGTGAATTTATGATAGTACTATAAGTCAAAGTGGATACAAAATAAATTATTTAAATAATAAAGTTAATGGAGAAATTACTAAGTAGACAAGTGGTTAGAAGTGGGTTAGCCCTAAAATAAGGAAAGTGGTTTAAGAGATTTTAGAAGGTAAATAATAAAGTGAAGTAATGAGTGTATTATAAGTCAAATTGGATACAAACGAAATTATTGAAATAATAAATTTAATGGATAAATTACTAAGTGGACAAGTGGTTAGAAGTGGGTTAACCCTAAAATAAGGAAAGTGGGTTAAGATGGTTAAAAGGTAACCCCTTGAGGAAGCTACATGAAAGTATAAATAAGAG
>ML784814.1:494676-533754 GCA_009831015.1 Picea engelmannii
ACATGGTTGACACAAGTAGTTGATGAGTTGGCACATACATGAGGTGTATAGTTGATGATGTTGGTACATCTTGATGAGTCATAGTTGATGAGTAGTTGATACATGATTGGTACATACTTGGTACATGGTTGGAGGCACTTGTTGACACATGGTTTATGGATGATGTAGCATACATGTCTTGGTATATTATTAGAAGCACATATGTATCTTCGTGATGATTATGAGTTGTTGTTTTATGCATGGTTGATGCACTTGTTTATGGTATATGTTTATTACAGGTTAAGGTATAGGTTGATGCATGGTTGATGCATGTTTTAGGTTATTGGTACAGGTTGTTTGGTGCAGGTTGATTGGTACAGGTTTACATCAGTATATCTCACAGTGATAGTGTGACATTGGTTCCATTATTCTGCTTATACGTCAGGGCGGTTGGATGAGGAAAGGACAGGTGGTTGTAGCCAGAGAACATAGGGGGTTGTAGCCAGAGAATAGGGGAGTTGGAGCTTCCCTCAGGTTGTAGCCTGAGAAACTAGGGGGTTAGAGCCTCCTTCTAGTTTCAACTAGAAAACAAAGCAAGTTGGTTCTTCCAATGAATGTATTTATTAAATACATATAAGAAAAAGAATTCTATAGTTTTCTCCCACTTTGGGTTTCCATGTAAAAACAATGGTGTATTGTGTATGTGTATGATTGCTCATTTTTTCATTGTTTATTTACTCAACAACTATTGGATCATACTACTACATTGATTTAACACTTTCATTTTATGGTTAAAAAGGATTAAATTTCTCTATTACTAATTTACCCCCCCTCTCAGTAATCCAACATGTAGCGCAAGATTTTGCAAAAAATTAAATAAAAGAGTAGAGAAACCAGATCTTTGTGGATGTATCCCTAGGAGGGGGTGAACCACAGTAAAAATTGTGTTATGTGTGATGTTTAAATGTTTAATTTTTTGTAATGATTAGATTATGGATGAATGATTAAACTAGATGTATCAGTATGCATGCATAAGCCTAAAGATGTATGAATCCTAGAAATACTTAAATCAATAACAAGGTTAATGCATAAAGAAGTAAGAACACAACCACAAATCCCCACTCATTCCTAGACTGAAAACACCTGGGTATTGCAGTCACCCATAAAATTTATCTCGGGTGAGACTACATTGTGCACTTTGTGCGCAGCATTGCCTTCTTATTTACTAGGAGGGGTGATAGTTTTAGATGGTTTTTTTGGAAACCTGTTGAGATCCGAACCTGGGTCAGCCCAAGAAGAGAGAGAACAACCAAAAAATGGTTATGTTGTCGACCAGAACTGCACAAAAGTAATGCGTGGAGGATGAAAGTATAGAAGGGAATGTTCAGACCATGGAATCCAACAAAGGAGGAGATCGAAATATGGTTTAAAACAAAGGAACTTGAGTTTGCGCAGAAGGACAATAGAAACCCTAATTTAACACCTGTTTAGCAATTTGCATGAACTATTTTTCTATGATTTCCCGCATTTGTTGCAGGAGTGGTTATTGAGTTTAAAAGACAACCACCCTACAAATTGAATCAGACAGCCAGAGTGGAATCCTATGAAAATTTCATAGTTACAACAAGTTAATAACAAATTTCTGTGTGTAGTATATTTCTAGTTAGACAGTATTGTTGTAGGGTTTATCACTGAATTTGCAATAGATACTGCGAAGTATTACACCAGAGAAAGATTTTCTAAAAGGAACCAGAGGTAGGTACATCAGATCACTGTATACTTCAATCAAGATTTTATTGTATGAAAACGGTGTGATTACCATGGAATCAGATAGATAAATTTCCCTACGTGCATGGGGGAAGGGGGGAAGCACTGACGGTTGAGATATGGAAAGGAGATCGATAAAGGAAAGAAGGAGGCCATGGACCCAATCATAATGGAAGAAGATCAGATAAAGAAGATAATGGAAGAAGGTGGAAAGACACACAGTGGAGTACCCTACCAATATAAAATGAATAACAAGAAGAGATCCATAGTCGACAAAGAGGTATTAGCAAGTGATGAAGAAGAGGTAGAGGATCTTCGGGCTATGTAGAAGATTGAGGAAATTCTATGTGCAACATATGAAAGGAAAACAAGAGGTCAACAGTCAGAGATGGAAGGAAAAACTCCAATCCAGATCACCCTCAGTGTGGAACCTATAGCCCCATCTGTGATTAATACACTAGAAAGAACACCAGTGTTGAGACAACTGAATTTTAGTGGAAGAAAAACAACATGACACACATTCAATCAAGGAGCATCAATTGGACGAGCTATTTAAAGAAGTAACAATCAATTATCTACATCGCATGGAGGCAGTAGTTCAACAAAGTTCAAAATGGCAGCACATGATCCCACAATCATATTACCATAATTTTGGGAAGAGGCATCAGAGGACCCTAAAAAACACTTATTCATCTGTGAGAAGATCTGGGAAGTGAATCAAATCACAGATGAGGATACAAAACTCGTGCAGTTATTTATCACACTAAGAGACCGTGCATTGGACTGGTACATGAGAATATATGTAGACATTCCATCGGGAGTAACAAAGACTATTGCAGACGTGAAAATAACTATCGATAAACAAATTTTAGAAGCCCATCTCAGAGGACCAATATATGAATGAAATGATTGAAATCAAGAAAAAAATAGGTGAGTCTGTTTGGGAGATTGATCATAGGTTTAAACTTCTGAAAGGTAAGTTGAAGTATGCAATTACTAACATGCAACATAGGCACTTATTTTTGAACTCATTGTTACGACATTTGAAATACCCATTAAAATAGCAGAAGTTCCAAACTCAGGCATAGGCTCTGCAGGAAGCCTTACAACTAGAGGAAAACTAGTATCAGAAGATAGATCCAACAATAGAGGAGTTGAAGGAGGATCAGAAGAATATAACATTTCAACTTAACCAGAATAAGGGTAAAGAGAAAAGAGAATCTTTTTGGTGTACCCTATGCAGGACAGAAGGACACCATAAGAACGATTGTCCAAATTTTGCATAGTATATGGCAACATGAGTACCAAATTATTTTCCAACAGGAGTACCATGGTGCGAGATTTGTAAAACTCATGGGAATGATCCATATCATTGTCCAATGATGTAGAAGTATAAGACAGTACCCAAAATTTATTATTGAAATTTTTGCAAGTCAATGGTTCATGTTGATAAGGATTGTAGGACGATGGAGCTAATGAGAGAATGAAATTTAGATATGATGCAGCCCCCCTTCCCTACTAGGGATTATGGGATCTCCCGGTCAAGGATCTTCAATCACCTTGAGTCGAATTATCTCTTAGGGGCTCTAATAGACCCTGAACATATAACACACAGGTCCCTTTGATGTTACCTGTAGGTTCAAAATACCCACAACTCTATTATCTAGCTCTTTACAAACACCAATATTTGAGTGATAGCTCTCATTCTAGGCTCCTTCTCTAATGTGACCACGAACTGTAAACATGGGCCATCTCCCTTCACAAATTTGGACTTCGGTGGTACTACGACCTCAGGTATCGTCTCCTTATGAAACACCTTCTATTGCAACACACAGATCTTTTTCGCATGTCCCCTAGATCCAATGATCCAGTTATACTTCGACCTTTGCGACTTCGTGAAGGTTGTGCTTTCTCCACATAAATCCTTCGAACCTCTACCTATGAAACTCTCTGATCTATTTCCACGTAACCTCCTCGTAGCCAATGGCTAGGATCACTCCCTTGACTTTGTGACCCCACTTATTACAACACCTCTACACCTCTGAACCACGAAGTGTCAAAAGACTCTATGTCTATCCTCCGTATAGTTCTTCCAGATCTGATGGTCTGGAATGATCCTGCTCCCTCCTGGATGGATCTTACTTGTTTATTTGGGGAATATTCAATAGGATCCACTATATTTAAGGACTCTCACCGATCTCCCTCTTGAAATTGTTCTTCTCTCGAACCTTCTCTCCTTAGAGCATTTATCTTCGACACTTAGTCGAAAACTTACCGTGTGCACGCCTTGCAATGGGTTTTCCTCCACCACTCAGCTTCGTGTGGATGATTGTGCACGCCTCGTGATAGTTCTCAAAGGATTAATGGTTCTCTCTCTCTCTCTCTCTCTCTCTCTCTCTCTCTCTCTCTCTCTCTCTGCACAATATGAATCTGAGTGTGTTTCCTCCTACACATGCTTTCGACTATCTCTACTGAAATTGTGAGTCAAACAAACTCTTTCGACACACACCTTGCAGACTCTTATGCCCTCTTGGCACACATAAGTTTCACATTATCTCTTCTAAGCTTCTGAGTCGAAACAGACTCTGTCAACACGCACCTTGCGAACAATATGCACTCCTTGCACTCGCTCGTAGAAGAGAAACAATTGAAACTTATCTACTATCTCACAGATTCATACATTCAACCATGTAAATGAATTCATAACATAAACACAAGAAATAACATAGATTTGAAATGAACATAAAACTTACCATTCATTTATTTAGATAGAAACAACAACATCAAACATTTGGAACAATGCTCCTCTGTTATATTCATTCAATTGTTATGTACATGGATTCATACAATGCTCTTCAAAAACTCTACTACTTTGAACTACAATGGAAACAACCTCTACAATAGATTCAACATCCTCTATTTTATCAAAAACTAGAATTCCAACAAATATCAACCTTCAACCGCTAGAATGCCAACTATCAGTAGCCTCATTTGGGCAACAACACATTTATTTATACAACACGAGCTCGTTGATATTTCCCTCCAGGATACCTTAGTGCTATCCTATTGAAATAAAAGCATTCAACTACTAAGGATTTATTACAATAAATGTTTATGACAGACATATAAGATCAAACACATCGAATCTGTACTACACGCAACTTCATTAAAAGAAAACACATCCTCCAACGATCTCACGCGATCGTCCAGTTCTAAAACATTAAAGATGTTCATAAATTTCAATATTTTCAAGATATATTTCATGACATGCCTTCTTTAATTCAAAATCATTTCTTCAAAATGTGCGCTAGTGCTCTTAGTTGTCCTCCACTCACGATTTGTTGGCGATGCTTCTGCATCATACTCCTCTGGCTAATAATTTCATGGACTCTTGTCCATGAGCTCCTACACTGACTTTCCATGTTTCTGGATATCTGCTTCATTGATCCAACTAGAATCTTCTATTGGGTGTTCTTTCCACTTGACCAAATACTCAAAATAATTCTTTCTCCTGGTCTTCTTACCAATCCTATGATCTATGATCTTCTCCATCTACAACTTTTCTACTGTAGGCATCTTCTTCTCCCACTGGATATGTTTCTAATATTATGATCCTTTTTCATCTTCCCTGTAAGGATACAAATCTGAAAAATTGAATATGAGTGATATACCCACATCTCTAGGAAGCTCTAACTCATAAGCATTTTCATCAAATTCCCTTAGGATCTTGCATGGTCCTATCTTCTTCAGCTTCAGTTTTTTATATGTTTCTCTTGGGAACCTTTCCTTCCTGAGATGTTCTAGAACTTGATCACCAACTTGAAATTGATTTTTTCTCCTATGTTGATCAACTCTGCATTTATACTCTCTGTTGCTATTTTGCAACTACTCTTTGAACTAATTATGAAGATTATGCATTTCTGCAGTGAAGTCTTCTTCTCCAACGCTCCTGAATTCATTCTGATCTAGATCTCTCAACTATGATACTCCTCTTGGATTCATCCCATATACTATCTGAAATGGGATCTTTCTGGTACTCTTGTTCACTGAATCATTATATGCAAACTCTACTTGTGACAGAATTTGATCCCACTGACTATGATGTTCAGTGACCAAACTCCTCAACAAATTTCCTAAACTTTGATTCACCACCTCAGTCTATCCATCTATTTGAGCGTGATATGTTGAACTAAAAGGTAGTTTTTTCCAAATCTTCTTCCACAATGTTGTGCAGAAATGACCAACAAAATTAGTGTCTCTATCTGAGACAATACTATTGGGCAACCCATGAAGTCTCACCACTTCTTCGAAAAACAAATTTGCAATGTGCATTGTGTTAACACATAATCATGTATGAGGTATTTTCCTAAAAGAAGTGTCCCCTTGGGAGAAAAGAGAGATTTGGAAAACCCATTTATCCCAAAGTTTAAAGGGTTGGTGCGTCATTTTAACAAGCAGGAAGATTTGGACGGTCAAGATCTTCCTACCCARATCTACGGCCAAAGTTTCATTCCGGAGCCCCCTCGTCGTTCTATCTTTAATGGGGGGGGGGGTCTAGAATTGGGCGCACATATCTCAAACGGTCAAGATTAGGGCACCCGGATCAACGACGCTTAAGCGATTCCGGACCCCCTTTTCCATTCTTCCTTTAATAAGGGGGGTGGGGGGGGGTCTGGAATGGAATGGTATTGTTATCGGGCCCCCCTCCTATCGTGTCACCTCCTATGTCGTCTTCTCCCTTTCCATATGTTCTCCACTTTTCCACATGACATGGCCCACTTCCTTTCACTTCTCCTCATCCTCCTACATCTGTCCCGCTCCCATCCATGTCGTCCCGCCATAAGTGACGTGTCCTCCCTGGATCAATCATGTCCTCGTCACCTCCTCATTCATTGTTTCCCTTCATCCCTACCTGGTCACCACTCATCTACCACTTCCAATCGTGTGCCCCAGTCTTTCTTCGACCTCCATGCCTCTTCCATTAGACCGTTCAGCCAATCCAGGTGGAACCGTGAGAAGACCTCCACGTCCCAAGAATGCAGAGTTGGTCAGGCCATTCCCGATCCCAAGGGAAGAAGTTATTTAAGTTGTTGGAGGTGGTTAGACATCATCTCAACTATTAATGGAAAGTTTGGCAAAGGATTAAAGGCATGTCGATTCATCCGCAAGATTGTCAGGAGTCTGATTGTGTCTGTCATAAGTGCATGATCGTTCAGATTCTGCATGCACAGAATGCCAGTAGACATGCAGACGCAATGTTTTTAGTGCGATGTCTCATTTTTGCTATTGTTGTTTTTCTATGAGTATATGTAGGAAATTTTTCCATTTTTGTAAAGTTCGATGGTTGAGCAAGGCTCCTGATTGTAAAGTTTGATGAAGCACTGGTTGCTCTGGTCATGTATTGACATTTGAGATTTATTCTCTTATGAATGTTAGCCTCTTTCCATCTCTCTATTTACACTGTGTTAGAACAGCTTGGAATTGGAGGATCCAGTCGAGTTGCACTATTATAGGATGATGTAGGTTGGATCACTGTAATAGTTGCACCGTTTCTAATCAGTTCTTGTATTTTCTCAATGCTGAATGATTTGGAATTGGAAGATCCAGTCGAATCACCTTTCAGTTCCTTTGAAACTCTGAACCAAGAGGATCTTTTATTCTGATTTTTTCTTCCTCAAGCTGCTGAAAGGCCTGATGCCCAAGGCAGTCTTTCTCACTCCTCCTACTAAGTCTTTCATCTTCCCATTTTATAATCAACTCACTGACGGAAGTTATATTAAGACCTCTTCTATTTTACATACCAGGCCTGGTTTTCTGAGTTAAAGCGATACCTTCCTGGGTCTCTATCCATTCGACCAACCCATTAAATTATTTGTGACATAAATTGATGGGCGTTGGTCTTTTCTTCTGCCGCAATCTAGGAGTGACTTATGACGCTAACATTTATGGCGCTGTTGTCGGGGACGAAGTTGAATATCTTCCCTGAGATTGAACGACAATGATTAGTTGATTATGAAGGTGCATAAGATATCAAAACTATTGAGATTGCTACTGTGCACATGACGACTCTACTCATGCGACTCCGATGGGTGACTCCATTGATGCGAACCCACTAGCGACTCCATTGTTTCAGCCGTGGCTTCTAGAGGCAGACATACAAGGTCTACTCCTCAGCTACCGTTAGCGCCACCTGAAGCTGACCCAGAGAATATTATCAGAAAGGGAAAGTCCTCTGGAAGAGGTATTTCTACTGCTAAACCAGGTATTTTTGATGATTTTCATGATTTTATAGAAACTCCAACACCTTCATCTCATCGTGTTTATTTACCTTCTGTTGGAGTTTCCTGTAGTCTAAATTTTGGGAGTGTTCCTGCTGAGTTTTCTCCTCCTGATCTTGAATTGGTAGGAGAAACCCTTGTCACTCCCCTCTCCCCCAAGGTCATACCCTGGTTCAGACCCAACACCTCTGAATATTTTCCTACCCCGGGTTTTACCACCCCTTCTACTATTACTACTGTTGTTGAATAAAGAGAGACTTTTGTTCCTTTTAGCTCACCAGCTGGTTCTCCAAATTTTCTGTTGTTCCCCTCCCGTCCTGTCATCTTAGTTCCTGTCTTTTCGATTCCGACCTCATCTCCTCCTAGTTATCCTACACCTATTGTTCCTATGGCAGGTGCTAATCCCCCTCTAAACAGAATGGATGCCATAGTGGCTGCCAGATATGCCCCCTTAATCCTACCTCAACCTATGAATCCTCTCCCTGCTGGAGATTACTTGAAATATATGCCTAAATTCACTAGGGAAGAGGACATAACTATGGAAGAGAACCTTGATTCCTTCTATAGTTACGCAGACAACCTAAACATTGAAAATGAATATGTTTGGATGAGAGTCTTCATCCAGAGCCCTGATGGTGAGGTAAGGAAATGGTTTAGGGGATTGGCCCCTGGATCTATTGTCAGGATTGAAGCTCTAGATAATGCATTCCTGAGGCAGTGGGGAGATAAAAAAGATTTCATGTATTACATGACAGATTTTGGGTCCTTGAAGAAAAAGGAAGGAGAGTCTGTCTCCGACTTTTCCAAAAGATTCAATAAGATGTATTATAAGATACCTGCTGAGATAAAACCCACAGAAGCCTTTGCTAAAATATCTTATGCTAATGCATTCGACCTTGACTTTTGCCTTCTATTGAGAGAGAGAAGAGCTACCTCCCTAGCTCAAATGCAAGATGCAGCCATAGAGGTGGAATCTAAGGTATTGGCAGTTGACAGACTGAGAAATAAGACTGATGCAGACAAGCGAAAGGGAATATTTGAAGCCTCGACTTCTGGTCCCTCTGTGCCTCACCCTCAAGTGGATGAATTGACCAAGATAGTGAAGTCTCTATCCGCAGAGATCGAGAAAATGAAGCTGGAGGGGAAGAAAACATACAGAAATCCTCAGAATACCAAAAATAGAGGGAATTTCAGGAGGCCAAATAATAATGTTCCCCGGATTATGCAAAGGGACCAACGGGGAAGAGATAGAGAAGATCAGAAGATTCAGGCCCCTCTTCAAAATAATTTGGTAGCTTATGATGAAGAAGGGTAAATAGACGAGCTTGATCCTGAAATCCACTGCTTTGGAGATACTTCTCCTTTTCCTCATCTTACTCAATCAGCATATGAGGAGTCTCTCATGGATAGTCAGCTAAATGAGTTGAGCAAGGGAGACAAGGCTAGCAACATCCAGAACAAGTATAACCTAATATCCAAGAAGAAGACAGGAGCACCTGATGTTCCTGAACAACTCATTAGAACGGAGAAACCTGCTAGTGAAATAGTAGACAACAACAAAGGTAAGAAGGCCCAACCCCTCTCTCCAATGGTACAGATTCATGTTCCTGAGGTAAGGGAAATACCAAAGCTCACATCCTCTTTTAACTTTGAGCATGAAATTCAAAAAATCAGGATCCCTATGCCCCTCTCCGAACTGATCAAACATGAAGTGTTCAAAAAACGCCTCTCCAAACTATTACAGTCTGAAACCTCATGCCATCCCACAGACTCAATCAATTTGCAATACGAAAAGCCTACAGTCATCCTAGGTCCTATGGTAGAAGACATAAATGATTCATCCCATCCCTTCTACACATCCTTGAACACACATGACAAGGTGTTGCACAACTGTTTGATGGATTCTGGGGCTTCCCACAACCTCATGCCCAAAACTGTCATGGAAGAATTAGGACTAGAAGTCACCAGAGCCTATCATGACCTCTATTCCTTTGACTCTAGGAAAGTTCAATGTCTAGGAGTCATCAAAGATCTGGTTGTGACCTTGTTTCAGCTACCCATGAAAAGTGTGGTCATGGACATTATAGTGGTTGATGTTCCCCCCAAGTTTGGTATGTTGTTGTCAATATCCTGGATAAAAAGACTTGGGGGAACCCTGCAAATGGACCTAACTTATGCTACTATTCCAATGTTTGGTGGGGAACATAGGAGACTGTACAGAGAAGCCCAGCTGGCCTACATAATCAGTGATGAAGCCAATCCTACCAACCATCTTGTCTTTGCTCTTGACACTGATTTAGGCTCCAATTTACTACAACTCACTAACGCTCCCAAGCCTCTTCTAAAACTCATAAAGCAGCGCAATATTTCTCATGAAATTTCTCCCCCCATCACCTTTGTCTGGAAAATATTCTTTGATGGAGCGTCTTCCAGGGAAGGCACTGGAGACAGAGTGTTTTTTGTGTCACCTGCTCAGGAAACCGTATCTCTGTCATACAAGCTAGAGTTTGAGACAACCAACAATGTGGCAGAATATGAAGCTCTTGTTTTAGGTTTAAGGGCTGCAAAGGAAATGGGGATTCAAGAGGTAGCAGTATTCAGAGATGTAGAATTGATAGTCTAGCAGATCAAAAACGCCTATCAAGCCAAGCATCCTTGACTCGGGAGTTACAGAAATGAGGTATGGGACCTAATCGATAGTTTCTTCTCAGCATTTAACATTTCATTCGTTCCACGAGAGAAGAACACAGTGGTTGATTCTCTGGCTACATTAGCAAGGAGTTTCAAAGTGCCCCTGCCACCCAGATTCATATATGATGTAGAAGTAAAATATAGGCCCTCCATACCTGACAATGTCAAACATTGGAAGGTGTTTGAGGATGATCTCAAGATCAAAATATTCTTGGAAACTGTTGAAGAATTTTCGGCGCTGCATATTGATCAAGACCCTGTTTCCAGAGCTAAGATTGATGATGGTAATTTTTTGAGTAAGATTGCAGAGCATCACATTGTGCAGCTACCCAGCAATCATATTCCAAAGGGACTGGTTTCTCTGGAAAGTCTTTTTGATAGAAATGATGTGGCATTAAAAGAGAAAATCTTAGATGATGATGCTGATACAACTCGGTGTAACATTGGCACTGAAAATGAACCCAGGTTTGTCAAATTGTCAAGAAGCCTGACAAAGGAGCAGAGGGCCGAATACGCTAGATTATTGAGGGAGTTTGTGGATGTTTTCGCCTAGACCTATGAAGACCTCAAAACTTATGACACTTATGTCATTGAGCATACAATCCCATTGAAAAAGGAGGCGAAGACATTTAGGCAGAAACTAAGACAAATCAATCCTATGTTGTTGCCTATCATGGAGAGAGAGGTGAAGAAGCTGCTACATGCCCATATTATCGTGCCATTAAGATATCCAGAGTGGGTGGCCAACTTGGTCCTAGTAAGAAAGAAAGATGGAGAAATCAGGCTCTGTTTGGATTTTAGAAACTTGAACAGGAGCTCAAGGAAAGACAGTTACCCCCTGCCAAAGATGGAACATATATTGCAGAGGGTGACAGGATCATCCAGGATATCCATGATTGATGGCTTCTTTGGCTACAATCAAATCTTTGTTTTGCCTGAGGACAGAGAGAAGACAGTGTTTACCACTCCATGGGGTACATTCATGTATGCTAAAATGCCCTTTGGATTGATGAATGCGGGGGAAAATTTCCAGCGAGCCATGGACATAGCCTTCATTTGGGAAAGGGATAAGTTTGTGGTCATATATCTGGATGACATTACAGTCTTTTCCAAATCTGATAAAGAACATTATTCTCATCTCAGGAAGTTTTTTCTGAAATGCAAGAGTTTCGGCCTTTCATTGAATCCCAAAAAATCTTTGTTCGCCATGAAGGAGGGAAGGTTACTGGGCCATATAGTATCAGCAGTGGGAGTCAAGATTGATCCTGGCAGAGTTGAAGCAATCCAAGCCTTGTCAATCCCAAGATCCAGGAAAGACGTCCAGTCTTTCCTTGGAAAAATTAATTTCCTAAGGAGGTTTGTTTCTAACTTTGTTGAAATGGTGAAGCTTATAATGACTATGTTGAGAAAGGGAAATGAAGTGAGATGGACTTTTGAGGCTCAAAATTCCTTTGAGAAGATAAAAAAAGAATTGACTGAATCTCATGTGATTATCAGTCCCAATTACTCAAAGGATTTCCTTATTTTCTCCTTTGCCTCATCTGACACAGTGGCTGCTACTTTACTACAAAAAAATGATGCTGGGTTGGAGCAGCCTATTGCCTATTTTAGCAGAGCATTAAGGGATGCTGAGGTCAGGTATGACATCATGGAGAAGCATGCCTATGCCCTGGTGAAAGATCTCAAAGCTTTTAGAGTCTGTGTCCTATAGTAAAAAATCATTGACTGTGTTCCTTCAGCTGTTGTAAAGGACATTCTTATTCAGCCTGATATAGATGGGAGGAGGAGTAAATGGATAGCCAATATCCTTGAGTTTGAAATGGATATAAGGCCTACCAAATTGATCAAAGGTCAAGGTTTAGCCAAGATTTTAGCTGAAGAAAATTGTAAATCTTTGGGGGTAAGTTTCATTAATGAATGCTCAAAAAATCAGCAGAATCAACTGTCTGATGCAGACCCTCAAGCAGAGCCGCCATTGGCGCGATGTCCTTGGTACAAGGATGTCATATATTTTTTGCAAGAGTTGTGGCCTCCTGATGGCCTGCAAAGGAACAAGGCAAGAGCTCTAAAGCTCAAAGTAGTCAAATAATGCCTTGTTGATCGAGTTTTATATTGGAAAGACCCCCTGGGGATGCTTTTAAAATGTATGAACCCATAAGAGGCTCAAAGGATCATTTTTTAATTTCATGATAGCCTATGTGGAGGGCGCCACTTTTGGAAAATCACAGCCTACAAAATCCTCAGGGTTGGGTACTACTGGCCCACCTTATTCACCGACGTCTGCAGAAAGGTCAGAGCCTGGATCAAATGCCAAAGGTTCTCAGGAAAGAAACAACTCAAATATTTGCCTTTAAAACCTGTGGTGGTTTCGAGACCTTTCCAGCAGTGGGGCCTATATTTTATCGGGGAGATCCACCCTGCTTCCAATGGGCAACACAGATGGATCTTGACTGCCATGGATTTCTTTACCAAGTGGATAGAAGCCATCCCTACAAGGAGTGATTCCCATAAGGTAATCATTGGGTTCCTGGAGGATCTCATCACAAGATTCGACTACCCAAGCAAGATTGTTACTGATAACGCAACATCTTTCAAAGCCAAACCATTAGTCAAATTCTTTGATCAAACTGATTCACTCCACCCCATACTATCCCCAGGGAAATGGTTTAGCAGAGTCCTCCAACAAAAGTCTGATAAGGATCATCAAAAAACTGTTAGAGGAAAACAAAAAGGCCTGGAATTCAAAGTTGAAATTCGCTCTATGGGATGATCGAGTGACCAAAAAGAGATCTATAAGCATCTCTCCTTTCCAATTGGTTTATGGAACAGAAGCTGTTTTTCCTTCTCAGCTAGCCATGCCTATAGCAAAATTCCTCCAGGATTATCAAGGAGAACCTGATGATATGATCAGAAGGATTCATCAACTGGTAGATGTCCAACAGGCCAGAGAGCAGGTGATGAGCAGAATTCAAGACCGTCAGCAGAAGATCAAGCAAGTTTTTGATAAAAAGGCCAAAAAGGAAGATTTACATATGGGAGATATGGTACTGAAATGGGATGCTCCTAAGCAAGACAAGGGAAAGCACGACAAATTTGAATCCCTATGGGTCGGGGCCTTCAAGATCTCTGAAGTATTTTCAAATAATACCTACAGGTTGTGAGATTTGAAGGGTCAAGAAGTTTTCAATGGCCCTGTGAATGGGAATTTCTTGAAGAGATGTTTCCCTTGAGCCACACATGGCTCTTCTGTGTTTGTAAATATTGTTTTTCTTTTATCTTTAAGTTTTAATAATGACTCCATAACCCAACAGCAAGGCACTGAAGCTACAAAAGATTTCTCGGCAACCCACAGAGGGCGTGCCATCCCCCATGGATCCTAATGTTAACACATAATCATGTATGAGGTATTTTCCTAAAAGAAGTTTCCCCTTGGGTGAAAAGAGAGATTTCGAAAACCCATTTATCCCAAATTTTAAAGGGTCGACGCGTCATTTTAACGAGCAGGCAAATTTGGACGGTCAAGATCTACCCGCCTAGATTTGCGTCCGATGTTTCATTCTGGAGCCCCCTCATCATTATATATTTAACGAGGGGGTTCAGAATTGGGCACGCGTCTCTCAAATGGTCAATATTAGGGCGCCCGGATCAACGGAGCTCAAGCAATTCCAGACCCCCCTTGCCATTCTGCCTTTAATAGGAGGGGGGTCCAGAATGGAATGGTATTGTTATGGGGGCCCCTTCTTATCGTTTCACCTCCTATGACATCTTCTCCCCTGCCATCTATTCTCCACTTGTCCACATGACATGGCCCACTTCCTTTCAATTCTCCTCATCCTCCAACATCTATCCCGCTCCCGTCCACGTCGTCCAGCCATAAGTGACGTTTCCTCCTTGGATCAATCATGTCCTCATCACCTCCTCATTCGTTGTTTCCCTTAATGCCTGCCTGGTCACCACTCATCTACCACTTCCAATCGTGTGCCCCAGTCTTCTCTCTGGCCTCCACGCCTCTTCCATTAGACCGTTCAACCAATCCAGGTGGAACCGTGAGAAGACCTCCACGTCCCAAGAATGCAGAGTTGGCCGGGTCATTCCCGATCCCAAGGGAAGAAGTTATTGAAGTTGTTGGAGGTGGTTAGACATCGTCTCCATTATTAATGGAAATTCCAGAAAAGGATTAAAGGCATGTCGATTCATCCATAGAATTGTTAGGAGTCTGATTGCGTCTATCATAAGTGCACGATCGTTTAGAGTCTGAATGCACAGACTGCCAGTAGACATGCAGATGCAATGTTTTTAATGCGATGTGTCATTTTTGCTGTTGTTTTTTTGCTATGAGTATATGTAGGCAATTTTTCCATTTTTGTAAAGGTCGATGGTTGAGCAAGGCTCTCGATTGTTGATCCGGAATCGGATCCAGAAGCCTGACAGGGGTTAAAAATGATCAAAAATGAAAGTGCTCGGAATCCAAACAAAACCAGCTCCATTGCGTCTGTCTCGTCTTCCTGATTCCGGAGGTATATTTACTTCGTCAAATGGGCTCCGTATGCGAAAGTTATCGCGTTCTGATCGGAAGCCTAAACAGGGAAAAAGTCAAAGGTCAACTAGTCAAAAAGTCAATGTTGATGTCAGCATGACATCAACATGCTGACTGTACAGGAGATGACGTGGCACTCTTTGGCTGATGGTGATTGGGCAGGTTCGTTGACAAGGTAGACATGTGGCAGGCAACTGGACCAGTCAATAGCTGACAAGTGGCATTAATCCGTCGAATGGGGAGATGCCACGTGGCCCAGTCATGGGCAGCCACGTGGCACCTAGTCATCAGTCGAAGTGGCAGGTTTAAAAAACTTATTTGGAGTCCATGGGGGTCAATCCCATGACCTCTTGGACCAGTCAAACTCCTTAACAATAGTCCTATAACCAGTGCGCCATGTTATTTCTTGTTTAAATGAACCACTTTATATTTATTTAAAGTGTAATTGTTGTAATATGGAAAAAAGGGGCTGGGGCTTAGCCCCAGCCATTGGTTCATTTGTAATGCATGTGACCAACCACCAAAAGGGCATGTGCGCCACTACCCGTTGGGCGCATTCTTTTCAGGGTACGGTTCTATCCCATGCACCATGTGTCCATATGATGGGGGGCTTATCCCTTCAAAAGCGCGCAGTTGGGATATGGCCACATGGCCTTTGATACGACCAAGAAACCAAGAGCTAGCGCCGCGGAGGGGGCCAGCGCATGGGCGTGTGGCCACATGGAGGCCCATACGACCGAGCTTAGGGGGCGCGCACCCAGGCCTAGGGGCTAATGCCCAATAATTTTTATGCAGTGGGTTATTTTATAAAGTTTTTGATTTTTCAAAGATTTAATGCCTGATATTATTGGATTTTCTCCATTTTTGGGAGATATTGGGCATTTTTGGAGCCCAAATTTTGGGAGGAAGTTGGAGATGAGCAACCAACCTCAAATCTATATAAACCAGGCCTGTTTGAGGCCATGAAGGGGCAGACAGAGTAGATTTATGCTGAAGAGAAGCCAAGCCGAAGCCATTTTTATGCAGGGAAGATTTTGAGGAGCAGACGTTGTCGGGCCATTTCTGGGAGCTCCGAACGTCCGTTTTGTGTGTCGTTTTCTTTGCAGGGTTCTAGAGATCTGGACGAACATGACCAGATCAGTATTGTAGCCAATTGGCACTGCAGCTATGTACTTTTGAGCTTTTGAACAGAAATAAAGAAGCCTCCCCCACAGAGACAAAGGCCCGAAGACGTAGGCAAAATTGTGCCGAACTCCGTTATCAATCTGCGTGTTATGGTTTTTTGTCTATTATTTCATTTCAGATCTGCACATGTGTATATGGCTGTCATAATTCCTCTTATTTCCTCATTCTTTCACTAAGTTTTTCAAATGGTTAATTAACGCATGTAAAATTAAAACTCAACCATAGTCATTAAAAGATCCTATGGATCAATTGTAAAGTTTTATGAAGCACTGGTTTCTCTGGTCATGTATTGACATTTGAGATTTCTTGTCTTATGAATGCTAGCCTCTTTCCATCTCTCTATTTACACTATGTTAGAACAGCTTGGAATTGGTGGATCCAGTCGAGTTGCACTGTTATAGGATGATGTAGGTTGGATCACTATAATAGTTGCACCGTTTCTAATCAGTTCTTGTATTTTCTCAACGCTAAATGATTTGGAATTGGAAGATCCAGTCGAATCACCTTTCAGTTCCTTTGAAACTCTAAACCAAGAGGATCTTGTATTCTGAGTTTTTCTTCCTCAAGCTACCGAAAGGCTTGATGCCCAAGGCAGTCTTGCTCACTCCTCCTACTAAGTCTTCCATCTGCCCATTTTATAATCAACTCACTGACGGAAGTTATATTAAGACCTCTTCTGTTTTACATACTAGGCCCGGTTTTCTGAGTTAAAGCGATACCTTCGTGGGTCTCTATCCATTCAACCACCCCATTAAATTATTTGTGACATAAACTGATGGGCGTTGGGCTCTGCTTCTACCGCAATCCAGGAGTGACTTCTGACGCTAACACATTGCATCATTAGTTTTTTGTCATGGGATAAAGTGTGCCATATTTGAAAATATATCAACTACCACAAATATGGAATCATTTCCTCTTTGTTTCCTTGGAAATACCAACACAAAATCCATGTTTATTGCATCCCAAGGCCTTTCTGGAATAGGCAATGGTTGTTACAATCCATTATTCTGTCTCTTCCCTTTTGCGTACTGGAAAATTTTACATTTGTTCGCGAATTTATTCACCTATGCCCTCATACCTGGCCAATAGTATAAATTTTTCAACTACGCAAATGTCTTTTCATGGCTGAAATGTACAGCTACACCTCCACTGTGTTTTTCCTTTAGCAAATTTTCTCTCATCGAGCACTTTGGTATGCACAATTGGCAACCTTTAAACAATAATCCATCCTGAATCAGATATTATTCCCATTGGCTTATGTCACTGAGCACAGGATTTTCACATGCTTCATATGCCTCCTTGAAATCTGGATCATCACAATACATCTCCTTAAGGTGTTCAAACCCCAAGGTTTTCACTTGAAATTCCTGCAGAATTAGACATATCCTACTCGATGCATAAAAAAAATTGTTAGCATTACCAGAGATATGTTTAATGACAAAAGTGAAATTTTGCATAAACTCTATCCACTTAGCATGTGTCTAGTTTAACTTTTCCTGTCTGGTTATGAATTGTAAAGCTTGATTATTGTCGTACAAAACAAACTCTTTTGGAACAAGGTAGTGCCTCCATTTCTTCAAGGCTTGAATTATAGCATAGAAATATTTATCATATGTCAAGTACTTTCTCTTAGTGCCATTCAGCTTCTCACTGAAATATGCAACAGGCCTATTATCTTGGCTCAAGACTTCTCCAATTGCAACTCCACTCGCATCACATCTTACTTGAAATGTCTTCCCGAAATCTAGCAAGACCAAAATTGGTTGTTCTGTTATATTCTTATTCAATATATTGAATCTTTTCTCGGCTTCTTTTGTCCACTTAAAAGACTTGTATCTCTTCTTCATCGAATCCATCATCGGTGTACAAATCTCACTAAAATTTATAATGAACTTCCAATAGAAACTTGCTAATCCATGGAAGATTCTCACCTCGAATATGCCCCTTGGTGATGGCCATTCTTTGATTGATTTCACCTTCTCCGGATCCATCTTCAATTCATTTGAAGAGATTACAAAACCAAAGTAAATGATTTTTGTCTTCATAAAAGAGGATTTCTTTAAATTTATCAGCAGCTTCTCCCACTTCAATCTTCTCATCACTAGAGTTAAGTGCCTCAAATGCTCATCTTCAATTTTACTGAGGACTAGTATATCATCCAAATATACAATCAAAAAATCACCAATGAAATATTGTAATACCTCATTCATCAATCTCATAAAATTACTTGGCGCATTTGTTAAGACAAACATCATAAAAAGACATTCATACAACCCCTCATTTGTCTTGAAGGTTGTTTTCCACTCATCATCTTCTCTCATTCTTATCTGATGATACCCTCTCTTCAGATCTATCTTTGAGAAATAATTATTTCCACTCAAACAATCCATTAATTTATCCATCCTTGGTAAAGAAAATATGTACCTGATGGTGATCTTATTTATGGCCCTTGAGTCTTTACACATTCTCCATCCTCCATCCTTCTTCAGACTCAAGACGGTTGCTACTGCACATGGAATCAAGCTTTCTCTGGTCAATCCTTTGTCCATCAAATCTTGGACTTGTCTCTTTAC
Organism: Picea engelmannii; assembly: GCA_009831015.1. Taxonomy (NCBI): domain Eukaryota; kingdom Viridiplantae; phylum Streptophyta; class Pinopsida; order Pinales; family Pinaceae; genus Picea; species Picea engelmannii. Next base: position 513,687 of record ML784814.1, read on the forward strand.
CTCCTCATTCTCTTGAGGTGTCAATCTATATGTTTATTTATTCAGAAGACTTGGTCTTTTTATTAGATCAATGTGATGGCTAATACTCCTCATAGGCGGCAATGAGCTTGGCAACTCATCCACTACTATGTCAACAAAATTCTCCAACGGCTCCTAGATTTCCTCAGGCAGATCATTCATAGAAGTACTTGTAAGGACCACTCTGCATTTCCTCACCATAGAAAACTACATCTCCTATTCCTTCTTAACTTCACTCAGGATTTCCTTCCCACTCATGAGAAGTATGCTTGTGTTGGCTTCCTCCTTTACTTTATTCTCCTCAATTGGCAGCAAAATGTGTGTCCTACCATTCTTCTCCAAGGTATAGGTAATTTTTCTCCCATCATGAATGACATTCCTGTCATACTTCCATGGTCTTCCCAACAAAACATGACATACATCCATGGGAATCACATCACATAAAATCTCATCTCTATATCCTCCTATTTTAAATTCAACAAGGCATTGTTTAGTTACCGTTACCTGATGACCTTTCTACAACCATGAGACTTTATACGACATCGGATGTGCAGTTGTCTCCAGCTCCAATTTCTCCACCATCTCTATGGATACTAAGTTATCAGTGCTCCCACTTTCAATTATCACCTTGCAAACTCTATCCTTAGTCTGTAAGCTATTATGAACAAACTGTTCCTCTGCACTAGCTTTTCAACCTTTGGTTCTGGCTTCAAAAGAACCTTCTTCATCACCAAAGATCTCCCATATTCTGCACCTTTTGCTTCAACATTTTGCTTCTGTGCTTCCGAAATGTGAGCTTCACCTCCCCCTTCTTTCTTTCTCTTGGTACATTCCCAAGACATGTGTCATGTCTTTCCATAGGCATAACACTTCACTTCTCCTCCTCTACATCTTCCTCTTCCTCGAGGAAAAGAGTTTCTACCACCATATTTTCTCCCTCGGGAACTTCCTCCTCTTTCTAAGTGGCTATGTGGATGTTTTGTCTCAAATTTGGGCTTTTGTTCCTTTTCATGGGTGACTCCCTTGCCTCTGTTTGGACTTCATCATCTACCTCACTGGCTCAACTTTATGGCCAACTTTTCTTCCTCTTGCAATGCAATCTGATAAGCGTCCTCCACTATCCTTACTGTCATCATGCTAATTTCATCCTAGATTTCATATCTCAGACCATTTATATACCTGGAAACTTTATCATCGTCCTTCTCTCTCTGTCCAGCCCTAATGTTTAGTCTATAGAACTCCTCTGTGTATTCCTTCAGATTCATTACTTTGTGTCTCAGGTTCTGCAACTTCATGAACAGAGTTATCAAGTAATCCTTGGGTACGAATTTAGCCTTCATCTTGGATACCATTCTATCCCAACACTTGATCTTTTGCTTACCTTTGCATCTTCTGTTAGCCTGCAGTTCATCCCACCATAGTGTTGCATGTCCTTTCAACCTGGTGATAACACGTTTCACCTTTTTCTCCTCATCAACGTCTTCATAGTCAAAGTACTTATCCATTGACCATATCCAATCCATCAATTCTTCATCATATAAATTTCCTTCATACATTGGGATGTCTATCTTTTATCTACCTCCCAGTTTGACAACCGCTTTTAGCAAGAGTTCTTCTGCAACATCCTCTACTACAACTTCTTCAACTTATATTTCTTCATTTTATGCATCACTGACATCTCCAGCATTAGCTTCTCTCCTTTACACTATCTCCATAGCATCTAACCTTGCGTGAAGTTCTCGCATCTCCCTTTCCATATCTTGATTTGATACAGATGGCTCAGCACGTCTCTTAGGTGGAATTGTGTTGAAATTTCTTCACACAACTATCAATTCATGTATCTAATATCACTTGATGATATCAAGATACTTCCTTTTTGTTTTTCTCATTGTCTGTAATAAAATCGCCACTCTGATTTCCACTTGATGTTGTCAAACATAACATTTTCCATGCTCTGATACCACTTTGATGCAACCCCCCTTCCCTAATAGGGATTATGCAACCTCCCATTCAAGGATATTCAATCACCTTGAGCTGAATTAGCTCTTTGGGCCTCCAATAGACCCTGAACATATAACACACAGGTTCCTTTGATGTTACCTGCAAGTTCAAACTACCTGCAACTCTTCTCTCTCGCACTATGGCAACACCTATATGTGAGTGATAGCTCTTGTGCTAGGCTCCTTCTATAATGTGACCATGGACTATAACTGTGGGCTAGATCCCTTTGCAAATTCTTACTTTGGTGGTACTAAGACCTCCGCTCTCGTCTCCTTAAGAAACACCATCTACCGCAACACACAGATCTATGTCACGTGTCCCCCTAGATACAACGGTCCATTTATACTTCGGCCTTCGTGAAGGTTGTGATTGCTCCACGCAAATCCTCTAAACCTCTACCTCTCGAACTCTCCATTCCACTACCACGTAACCTCCTCGTATCCAATGGCTAGGATGACTCCCTCGACTTCACGACCCAAATTCTTACAACACCTCTACACCCTCGAACCATGAAGTATTGACAAACTCTACGGTTATCCTCCATGCATTTATCCTATATATGACGGTCTAGAATGATCCTTCTCCCTCCTAAATGGATATTACTCATTGATTTGGGGAATATTCAATAGGCTCCACTCTATTGAAGGACTCTCATTTCTCTCCCTCCTGAACTTTTTCTTCTCTCGAACCTTTTCTCCTTAGATCATTTCTCTTTGACACTTAGTCGAAAACTTACCATGTGCGTTCCTTACAATGGGTTTTCCTCCACCACTCAGCTTTGTGTGGATGATTGCACACACCTTGTGACAGTTCTCAAAGTCTTAATGGTTCTCTCTCTCTCTCTCTCTCTCTCTCTCTCTCTCTCTCTCTCTCTCTCTCTCTGCACAATATGAATCTGAGCGTGTTTCCTCCTACACACACGTTCGACTATCTCTACTGAAATTCTGAGTCAAATAGACTCTATCGACACACACCTTGCAGACTCTTATACCCTCCTGGCACACATAAGTTTCACGTCATCTCTTCTAAGCTTCTGAGTCGAAAGAGATTCTGTCAACGCACACCTTCAGGACAATATGCACTCCTTGCACTTGCTCATAGAAGAGAAACAATTGAAACCTATATATTATCTCACATATTCATACATTAAACCATGTAAATGAATTCATAACATAAACAAAAGAAATAACAAATAATTGAAATGAACAGAAAACCTACCATTCATTCATTCAGATAGAAACAACACCATCAAACATTTGGAACAATTCTCCTCTATTATATTCATTCAACTATTATGTACATGGATTCATACAATTCTCTTCAACAACTCTACTACTCTCAACTACAATGGCAACAACGTCCACAATAGATTAAATAGCCTCTATTTTATCAACAACTAGAATGCCAACAACTATCAACCTTCAACAACTAGAATGTCAACTATCAGCAGCCTCATTTGGGAAACAACACATTTATTTATACAACATGATCTCATTGAGCTTTCCCTCCAAGATACCTTAGTGTTATCCTATCGAAATAAAAGCAGTCAACTACTAAGGATTTATTACAATAAATGTTTATGACAGATAGATAAGATCAAACACATCGAATCTGTACTGTACAAAGATTCATTAAAAGAAAATACATCCTCCAATGATCTCACATGATCGTCCAGTTCTAAAACATTAAATATGTTCATAAATTTCAATATTTTCAAGATATATTTCATGACATGCCTTCTTTAATTCAAAATCATTTCTTCAAAATGCGTGCTAGTGTGCTTAGTTTTCCTCCACCCACGCTTTGATGGAAATTCTCCTGCATCAAGATACTTATAGGGTGCAAGCGAAAATGATGATAGAACAATATGCACCTCAGTTCAACCAGGTACCACCACCATACAATAATGTGTAGCAACAATAGAACACTGCGCAACCACAATACAATAATTCACAACCACAGTATAACCCGACGCAGTATAACTAGGTACCTCAGTACAATGTACCATGAGGAGATCAAGGTGGATACAGAAGTGGAGGACAAGGTAGAGGAGTATTTGGATGAGGTAGAGGACCAACAATGTGCCACAACTGCCAACAACTAGGATATTATGCAATGGATTGTCCAGTTCCACTAGCAACATGTATGTATTGTCACACAACAGACCATGACACATAATATTTTCCAACACTCTTGGAAAGATCCAATAAAAAAGGAACCAGAACAACCAGAATGTCCATTGGATCTCTACAGAAGCCAGGGATTATGGGAGAAACATCAATATAGTCACTCTAGGAGGAGCCAAGATAGGAACTGATGCAGTAAAACAAGATCCAATGCAACACCAATGGGTTAAGGAGAATACTGAACCACAGAAACAATTTGATGAAAAAAAAGAAAAGGAAATATTTAAGGAGGCAAGACAGGAATTTCTTAAGAAAAATGTTGTTTCTACATCAGTCGTGCAACAAACTGAAAACTCACCCATGTACGAGATTCCCTCCTCAATGGACCATATCAATAAAGGACAACCTTTAAAGAAAGTAAGTACCATAAAAATGCTTTTGCAATCCTATGATAAGTTATTGAAGGATCCATCATCTATTAAGATCTTACAAAATCTGCTAGAAAGATGCAACATAGAGGTAGAAGGAAAGTTAGAGCAGAAAATAGTCAATCGTCTCCACACAAGAAGAAGGGCAAGTAAAAAATTCATACTAAATGCTAACATTGGGGATTTCAATTGGGAGATATTATACTAGACTTAGGATTTGAAGTAAATGTCTTACCTAAGAATACATGGAAGTGTATGGGAGAACCCACACTAGGTTATTCACCTGTCTAGTTGAAATTAGCAAATCAACACGGAGTGTTACCAATTGGAAGGCTTAAAGGTGTGGCAGTAGATTTGGATGGAGTGTGCACTATGGAATATTTTGAAATAATAGAGATAGTAGATGGCACAACACCTTACCCAGCATTGCTTGGATTAGATTGGGAAATTTATAACTAGGCTATAAATCAACCTGAAGACAAGAAAAATGACTTTTAAATCAGGCAAATATAGAGTCATTGCACCATTGGATCCTTTATAAGGAGAAAGGTTTGTATAAGCCACTTGTCTGGATCTGGAATAAATAAACCAATTGTATATAACCACCATGTGAGAAAATGATTATGTTAACCCAATTACAGATGGGGTACTCAGCTGGAGAAGCATTACATCATGTGTTTTCGAATCAGATACAGGTTCGGAGAATTGGAAATAATGTCTACATGAAGTTTCCACAAGAAGGTGTGCAAGAATAGATCGTGCAGTAAGATGGGTTGGTATAGAGATAAGAGAACCTCCCAGTTTTCATGGGATAAATGACTTAGAGGGATTCTTGAAAAAATATGAAGAGGAAGTGTTAGAAAATCACAATCTCTTAGCCCTAGATATTGCACTCAAAGAAACACCTACAATATGGTGGGGTGTGCACAAGGAAACAATTCAGGATTGGTATCAATGTAAATGACTATTGCGCATTAGATTTGGCACAGAATTGGGGAGCAATGGAGTTCAGAAATATGATGGGAAAGCAACACCAGTTGAATACTTAGAGAAGCATAGAACAAATTGGAGGATGACACCACTAGAGGAATGGACTCATCACTTTATCCGTACATTGGAAGGAATCCCAGAGCATTGGTATATAGACCAAGAGATGTGCAGAGGCACTACATAATGGACAGGATTATAGCAGAATTTTGTAGTAACCTTCTCATTTGAACATGAGAACCTCAACACTGATTCAACATTGAAGCTGATACGAGGAATGATATTTATTGATGAACCATAAGTTGAAATAATGACATAATATCAACACCAGAACAAACAGACAGTCAAAGAGTTACTTTCATGCTATCATGTTGAAGAGGAAGCACCAGATGAAGAAGATCCGTGCAAAATTCAGAATACAGATATTGAGGGAGAAAGAGAGGTGGAGGGTCCATATCTGGAGTCAAAAGTATTTTTTGCACCAATAAAAGTTAATAAAGTCAACGTTGGGATGAATGACAATCCTAAAATGGAAAGTATTGGAGACTATTGGGATGAGAAAACAATAGAAAGAATAACAGAGTTACTATGTGAATATAGTGACATTTTTCCAACAATTTTTACAGAGATGAAAGGCATAGCAAGGGATCTAGGTGAGATGAATATACCCCTCAAACCTGAGGCTAGACCTATCAGGAAAATACCCTACTGACTTAATCTAGTGTATAAGCAGAAAGTGAAAGAAGAAATTGACCAAATGTTGGAAGCTGGTATCATAGAATTGGTAGATGAATCTCAATGGATCAGTCCTATGGTAGTCCAAGAAAAGAAACAAGGGGGGATAAGTATTTGTGAAGATCTGAGGAAACTTAATGATTCTTTCTTACATGACCCTTTCCCTACCCATTTTACATATGAGGTCTTAGATAATGTGGGAGGCCAGGAAGCATATTCATTTACAGATGGATTCTCAGGTTATCATCATATCAAAATAGCTTCAGAGGACAGGTATAAGACTATTTTTGCTACAGAATGGGGATCCTACCTATATACAGTCATGCCATTTGGACTGAAGAATGCACCAACCATTTTTTCTAGAGTAGTCATAGTTTATTTTAAGGAATTCATACATCAGTTTCTAGAAGTATATATGGATGACTAGACTATATATAGTCTTTTAAAGGACCATGTATAAGTGTTAAGACTAATGTTGGAAAGATGTCGGCAATGTAAGATATCATTAAACATCAAGAAACACATTTTCGGTACACATTTTGGAACATTGTTGGGACATATAGTGTGTAAACAAGGTTTACTAGTGGACCCTTCTAAGATTGCAGTCATTGTAAATTCTCCACCACCAAAGTCAGTGCACCATTTAAGAGAAACAATCGGACATATAGGCTATTACATGAATTTTATAAAAGGGTATGCACATATTACTGCACCAATGGAAAATTTGTTAAAGAAGGACACCATATTTCAGTGGAATGAGGACTGTCAGGAGCGATTGGACACTCTAAAGGAAAATATGGTAACAACACCTATACTAGTATTCCCATATTGGGAAAATACATTTCATGTGCATGTAGATGCATCAACCATAGCAGTTGGAGCAATTTTAGCTTAGACGGGAGTAGGGGACTTAGACCATCCTATATCCTTTGCAAGAATAAAGTTGTCAGAATCAGAGAAGAATTACAACACCACAGAAAGAGAAGGCTTAGACATGGTATATGCACTTCAGAAATTCAGTAACTATTTACTGGGTAAACACTTTAAAATGTTCACAGACCATTCTGCCCTCAAATATCTAGTCAACAAGCTAGTATTGGGGGGGAGGATCTATAGATGGATATTATTATTCCAATAATTTGATTTCAAAGTGATAGTCAAACCAGGGAAGTTGAATGCAGGACCTGATCACCTATCAAGGGTAACTAATGGAGAAGAACCTACTAACTTGGAATACAACTTCCCTGAAGCATAGTTATTTTCAGTACAGGTAGTTGAAGACTACTTTGCTGATATTATTGAATACTTAAGTATAGGGGTTGAGCTACAAGATTTTGTCACTATGCAGAAGAAAAATTTGGTATTCAGAGTTGCATACTATCAACTTATTGCAGGACATTTATATAATATGGGTGCAGATAGCATTTTGAGAAGGTGTGTATTGGAATATGAAAGGCACGGAATTTTGGTAGAATATCATGAAGGTATAGTTGGAGGAAAATACATAGGTAAAGATACCATGCATAAGGTATTGCACACAGGATTATGGTGGCCAATAGTCCATAAATATGCCAAGGAATACTTCCAAAAATGTGATGTCTGTCAAAGGGTTGGAAAACCCAACAGAAGGGATGAGATGCCCCTAATACCACAAGTGACTCTACAGGTATTTGAAAAATGGGAAATAGATTTTGTTGGACCGGTTAATCCACCAACAAAAAGGTTAGGAACTAGATATATCATTACTGCGACCGAATACTTAACAAGATGGGAAGAAGCAACACTAGTCAAAGACTGTAGCACAAAGACAGCAACACACTTCTTATTTGAACAAGTGATCACTAGATTTGGATATCCCAATATTATGATGAGTGACCAAGGCACTCATTTTATCAATAATACCATCAGGGCTATGACTAAGTATTTTGAATTCTATCACTAGAAGAGCACACCATATCGTCCTCGGGCAAATGGAATAGTAGAAGCTTTCAATAAGATTTTGGAAAATGCTTTGACGAAGATCTGCAATGTCAACATGGATGATTGGGACTTGAAAATACCCACAGTAATATGGGCATATATGACCACATGCAAGAAGTTGAGAGGAAAAACACCATCCATACTAGTGTATGGGTAGGAAGCAGTGGTTCCATTAGAATTTTCGGTACCCAGTCTTCGCGTAGCAGCAATTACCAACATGACAAAAAGAGGCACAGTACATGAGAGGTTAAATCAACTAATGGAAATGGAAGAGGACAAGATTCTGGCAGGATTTCACCAGGAGGTACAGAAAACAAGAGACAAATCCTGGCATGATAGACATATTAAAAATAAGAGTTTTAAGGAGGGAGAGCTAGTTCTGCTCTATGACAAAAAAAAACTCCAACACCTTGGTAAGTTTATAATGCATTGGATAGGGCCATATGAATTAAAGACTCTCACATATGGGGGATATGTACAACTAAAGGACTTGGGAGGAACAAAACTAAAAGGAATGATCAATGGTAGTCGACTAAAACTATACAGGGACACTCGACCTACTAACCCTTAAAAGTTACAACATAGTGAAAAAGACATGTATATAGTGTACTATAGCAGAGATTAGGATAGAAAAATGATAAAAATAAATAAAAAGGGAAAAAGAAAAAAAAAAGGAATACAAAAATAGAAAAAGGAAGAAAAACACAAAAAGATGCAGAAGTTGATTGAACCACAAGAAAGTGCAAAAAAAATCGCGCGCAACAATTACTATCACAACATTGGAAGACAACGTGCAGGGAAAATTACACTCGGTGCAAATGCATGCAAAAAGAGAAAATCAGTTATGATCAGGTGAATAAAAGGCGGAAAGCACACATTAGTTCAACACTTAGTGAATTTTTAGCACGGAGAGAGATAAAAAGTGAGTGCCCTAGCTAGAACTTTATGAATAAGAAAGTGAGTGTGCAAATTGGAGAGAAGATGACCCCACCAAAGTTTGGCACTCCAGGCCAGTATGTACGGGTTACTCGACAGGGCCAAAGGTGCAAAGAAAGAATGAGATAGCCCAAGAACATGGTCAAGCTGGAATATGTCACCACTTCAGACACAAAATTGATCAGCCTGACATGGGTTGAAGAGGAAACATCGACAACGTCGCAATATGAAGTAGGGAAGAGTTTCGGGGCCCTAAATAATATATTGAACCCTAACCCTGAAACGCTTGTGAAACATGATGAAACGATAGACCCACAACATAGAAGAGGTGTTGGTCGAGGAAATCACCGACCGACCCAACTCTGAGAGGGAAGAAAAGGACACATAAATAGTAGAGGCAGGCCCATCTACTATCGGGTAGAAAAGAAAGGCACAAGACGCCACGAACATCACACTCCCATATCTCCCAGACGCAGTGGTCACTATGGATGATATGTTGGGAAAGGTACCAAAACTTAGGTATTTAGACCACAATGTGCGTGATGCAACCAAATTCCCATTTTTGGCTGAAGAGACTTACTTCGAAAACACAGGGGAAATTAGACCCCTAGGTAAACCAATAATGGAGCCTGCACAATAAATAACGGGGCTTTACAACTCTGACATAATGAGCCTTTTCTATATACCACACTTCGGGCACGGTAAAAACATCAGGCTCTGCGTCAAACAACTATTCCCTCGCGTAAATGAAGGCGTCCTTTGGATGGATAGGCCAGTACAGCTGGATGTGGCGTTGATTTCAAAGATCACAGGATTACCTACATTTGGTGTGCAGCCAGAGGAATAATTGGATAACAAGGCATGCGAGAAATAAATCGTCGAGTTGTTCAAAGCACATTTTGGCACCAGTCAGGGAAACAGGGGCATTATGCTCAAGGATATTAACGACAATGCAACAAGGTTTTCCACCTAGCTTATGGCTTGCAAGATATTGAGGAAATGCATAAAGGAAGAAGTGTCGACATGAGTTATTTTTGTAGCCGCGCAGTGCGCGAAAGGAGTGATGTTCAGTTGGGAATTGTACCTGCTGAACCAATTTTAGGTGGATTGAAGAGATGCGTAGGGTAATGGAACCAAGTTCCACTACTCCTAGATTATCATTATTATAGCTTTAGCAGGATGGAAAGAGCCAAATTTTTCATCTTTCATGGATAGGAAAGGAAAATTCTATGCGTCACGATATGAGTCCCTCTAGAAGGCCAATAACAATAAAAATCAACAAGCCAACAACACAATTTTTGAAATGTTACTGGAAGAAATATAACAGTGCACAACCAATGTGTGGCACATACCTGTGGAGGTAATCCAAGAAACGAAAGGGGTGGCTAGGTTCAAGGAACCCAGGCACCACATGTGGATCCAGGCCGCAAGGGATCCAAAGAAGGCATGGATAGAAATGCAATATTGTGTCACCAATGAGGAAGTTGACTGGATAATCAAACACTGGCTTGCGCAGCGGTAGCTTCCAGTAACAAAACTAAGAACAAGTCCAGTCATGAAACAATCCTCCAATCCCAAGGAAATGGTTGAAGTAGGATCCTTAGAAAAAAAAAACAACCCAACTAATAACACTAGAAAGGCTGGAGCATTGAATCAATCCTATGGAAGCATCGTAGTGCCAAAAATACCAAGAAGGACAACAAAAATGACAAGGATAGACAACCAAGGATAGAACTGAAAGGGGGATACATCATCGGCTGGTGAAGAGAGGTTCCAAGTTACAACAAGTGAGGAACAACCCTCACAGACATAAAGGAATCCAGCGTTGGTAGAAGAGGCGCAAAAAAAGAGGAAATATGTCACAGAAGACCCATTCTCACCCTGAAAGAGGATGATGTTGAATTCATCGTAAACAATGTCCAAGACAGGGAGAAGAGGTGGTATGTATTGTAGTGGCACAAAGAGAAGAGATCATGGGGAATCGCATAGAAGTCCAGGAAACTCTACAACAACTACATAGTCAAACAAGACCACAGGCCACAACACAGCAACAGAAAAAGGCACAGTGCCCCCCTGCGTAGAAAGAAGGAGAGGAGACAGTACAATTTGTCATACAAGGCAGGGAGAAATTCACTATCACTCACCAATTGATTAGAATGGATCAGGAGACTACACAGAAACCCATGGGGGAAGTGGAGCAATTTGAAGTCATCATGGCACAGATACCCACCAAGGAACTCTATGGAATCCAGGCCATCATAATGCAAGAAGTGCAATCTAGAGCCCGTGTGGATGTGACCAACTTGGAGGTGGGTAGAGGAGTCGCTAAAATGTTACAAATCACATGAAACCAACTAACCATGGAGAAAGAGGAGGAGAAAGAATGCATAGATAATATAGAATAGGGATTAACAATGGTATATGATCACATCCCAGACAATGCACAATCACCAGAGAGGAGTACAGAAGATAAGATCAAAATGATTTCAAAAATAATCGACAGATATAAGTAGGAAATCGAGGAGCTCAAAGAAATACCTAATACTATGACTCCTCTAGAGGTTCAAGAACAGAGAGAACAACAATCTGCACTCCAGATAGCGGAGATGATGAAAGAAGCAAGGGATGTAGAAAAGTTGTTTGACAGAACCACATAGATATGGACCATTCTAGAGGAAGATGAAAAGGTCCAACAGTGGGACCAACAAGAGGAGAAGATCAATGCTTACATATAGGAGCTAAAGAAACGACATAAAACAATGAGTATCAGGGAGTGCTTGAAGGGCACTCAAGAAATGAAGACTCTGCAGACAGAGTTGAAGACAGTGTAGACAAATAAGAAAGAAAGACAAGCCAAATTGGAACCCCTCCAAGAACAAGCAATATAGATGATTGTGCAGTTGGAGGAAGAGAAGACGAGTACGGCACATGTATAGTCATAGGGCGCAACATTAATGCAAGAGGAGATAACGATGCACACAGTCAAGGAGCTAACAGGAAAAGTTTCCCAGATGAGGGAAAAAGGAAAGGAACTAGCAGAGAAGTTACACAATTTGGACGAGGCAGTATAGGGAGCACGCACCACCTGAGTGGCTCGGACAAGCCGCATGTCAGTGTTGGGGGCCTATTGGATGCAGGCCTAGTTTTAGAAGGGAGTCTATTTTGGGCGTTGGTCTATTTTTGGAGAAGGATTTATTTTGGGGAAATACCTAATTTTGTAAAGGAAGACCTAATTTTGAAGCACGCGCAATAGGTGGAAAGAAATAAGCATGCAAAAAAAGAAGTAAAAATAGCATGCAAGAGAAAAAGCAACATGGCATGCAGGCAAGAAATCCTAACCATGATAGGGTTAAGGTTTTTGAAAAATATTGTAATGGATATAAGCCATAGAGTTGTATGAATAAGGACCTAGGAGGTCTAGGAAGGAAAGGATGAGGACAATGATAGTAATGATTGTTGAGGAATTTTATGTGGTAGATGTTAGTTAAGGAAAGAAAAGGATCATATCATTTTGTGGGACAGTCGATTGTAATAAGGTTGTAGAAGAGTCGAGTAAGGTATATTTTGAGAGTTATGTCACAGGCTAAGGATCCTTGTTCAATCTAGTCTATCTCATAGAGGGTTCCCACCCTCAATATTGATTGTATTACTGAGATGTAATGCATGCAACACAAGATTTTGCAGCAGATTAAATAAAAGAGAACAGAAGCCAGATCTTTGTGGATGTAGCCCCAGAAGGGGATGAACCACGATAAAAATTTAGTTATGTGTGATGTTTAAATGTTTACTTTCTGTTAATGATTAGCTTATGGATGAATGATTAAACTAGATGTATCATCATGCATGCATAAGGCTAAAGATGAATGAATCCTAGAAATACTTAAATCAATAACAAGGTTAATGCATAAAGAAGGAAGAACACAACCACAGATCCCCACTCATTCCTAGAATGAAAAAACCAAGGTATTGTGGTCACCCATAAAAGTTATCTTGGGTGAGATTGTGATGTGCACTCTATGCACAGTGTTTCCTTCTGGTTTACCAGGAAGGCCGATAGTTTTAGATGGTTTTGTTGGAAACCTATTGAGATGTGAACCTGGGTCAGCCCAAGAAGAGAGAACAACAAACATTATGCCTTGGAGGAGGCTTCACAAGATTGATGTCCATGAATGAGGCCATAAACCACCACACATGACCACTATAGGGTATCTTTGGCCTCCAAATAAAAATACATGAGCACTAGTGGGAGGTATTTCACATCATGGATAGGTATCAAAGCCTTCAAAATATCGAGGGATGAAATGAAGGGCCTTAAGTCCTAAATGATGCTTCTCAATATTGATGGCCATGGAAGGGGTCTCAAACCACCACACAACCTATATAGGGGATATTTGGACTTTGAATGATAAATTTATTTTCATTAGGAGGAATTTCCTACCACAAACTGATCTCGAGGCCTTGACATTGGTTAAGGGATGAAATCAAGGGCCTAGAGTCATAATAATACTTGAGAGCTCAAGGGCCATGGATGAGGCCTTTAACCACCACACATGACCCTAAGTGCATCACCTAGTTTATATAGCCATTCTACTAAGATATCTTTGACAGGAATTTCCCACCATGGATGTTTCTTTATAGAAGGCAAGTAAAGGTTTTTGTAGTTCTAAATAACACATATGCATTATGAAATGAATATACATTATTTTAATTTCAAATTTAAGGTGGGATAAATATTCAACATGAATATATAACAAGCCTTGTAACCAATAGGGTTGGTTCGAAATTACATTTATCCTAATGCACCTAATGGATAGGACTAAAATAATATAGCTATTAGCTTTTGTTGAGATCTCTATCAGCATGCTTGATTTCGATGATATTTTTAGCTATGTAGAATAAAATAGGTTTTTATGAAATTGGAGTTTTATAATATATATATATATATATAACTTTCCTAGTGATGCATATCATGATTTCAAAATAAAATCCTCTATGGTTTATACTATAACTTTTGATGGACTTAATGGACTTAGTCATTTAAAAAAATATATGTTGCACTATTACAAAGCGAGCTGTACAAAATAAAGTAAAACAAAAATAAAAAAATTCATTATGTCATGCCCCTCAAGTGTTGCATGCACCCACAATCCCATTGTTTCAAGGCTTAATGATTTTAATATTCAATAAAGAAATATATAAGCATTGTGAAAATTTTAGAAAAATAGTGGCATAGTAGTATCGACTATCCTTTATAACTATACAAAAATTTATAAATAAAGAAAATCAATTAGTCTATATAATGTTACATGTTCCCACACATATACATTATGATTTGTTGATATTTTAAAAATCCACTTAAAAAAAACTCTATTTTAAACAATTACACAAATTTTCCATAAATAAAAATTATCTATTATGAAAGATTATTCAATTATGTACATTTTATCCTTTTACGCCATTTTAAAATTCATTGTGGTGGTATCTCTAATTGTCTATGGAATTCAAAGGTTTCATGTTTTTAAGATTTATGTGGAAATTAATGTGTCTTGAAAGATACTCGTGATTGAAATTTTAAAAATTATTTTTTCATCCTTTTAATTTTTTTTGTAAGTTAGAATATTGTATTACATGGTATAAAAATTCATATACAAACAAAGTATCTGCTTCCACCTAGGTTGTCGTAAGAGGAAACAAACCTGACACAGCTCATGTTTAGTCTTGTGAGTATCCCAAAATGCCAAAAAATAATACAACAAATAATTAAAAAATCCATATCCGGTGACACCAAAATTTCCCATCAAAACATTTATCATATTGACAATTAAGACATTAAAAATTTGAAATGAAATGATGTCAGTGGTCAAAGCCATCAAGAAGCACTAGATGAAATCTGGCCATTCAGGGAAGAGGACTGGACGATCATCAACAAAGGAATAGGGACATGCAACAAAATGGCATCATGGGCTGATAATTCAGGTGTTAGTTGCTTAAGAGCCTCATTAGCATGCAGTGCTACCAACCATGGGATGTGTTGGTTTGTCATCTCCATACTGAGTTTAATGTCTTCCATATTGTGTCAAATTTCAAAGACCAATTGTGTGACGTGGTTGAGAGCGCTTATTGAATAGATTTCGGTCGAAGGGACTTCTGATTCACTAGATGGAGTATTTACTAGAGGGTAAAATCATGAAGATGAGTGTCTATTTTGCTTGTTTTATGAGAAAAAAAACTATATTTTCACAAGTTCTTCAACGTCCGGTATACAAAAGTATTTTTTTTATTTATAATTTCACTTTACATTAAAAAAAAAACTTGTGAATAATTTTGTTAGCTTTCCACTGACTATTTTTCAAATTATTTTTATTGAGATTTGATATGTCAATTTGGAAATTGTTTAACAGTATGTTCCTTAAACATGAAAGGAATGATAATGAGTTATTTTCCCCCCCAACAATGTATCTATTATTAAACTTTTGTTTTTGACAAATGAAATATACTCCAACATTCTACAGAGACTCCATTTTATTATGACTATAATTTTGAATCTAACGGATGAATATTATAATTTCTAGAATTTTTTTAAGTTGACCAAGATGAAAACATTACATATTTTAAACACATGTTTTCCCCCACCTTGTATATATCTTAATTTTTACTTAAAAGTAAAATCTAAAAATACCCTTTTCAAAACAATAGTTTAAGGATTCTGAATATAATTTTTTTTAAATTTTCCACTATGTATTTTTAGAGATACAGATATTTCATTTCACTGAGTCATAATGTCACCTGAAAATATTATGCAGTGATTTTTTTATAAAATTAGATAAAAATAATGAAAACGAAAACAAATTGTATCCATTGAAAGTAGATTTAATTTTGCAAATCCTGGTATCAATTTCGAAACTAAAATTTGAGTATTTGCAGGAGTCCGCAACCTCCAAAGTTCAAGTAAGCTAGAGGGAATTCTCAAGTTTGTGCAAACAATCCCATTCGTTGGTTTTTGACCGAAAGAAAAAAAAAATCGGTCGAAATATATATTTCTAACTGAATCTGTAAAAAATAAACGGTTTCCTCTCTTTTCAGTCGAAACAATTATTTTTCGGTCGAAAGGTGGGTGAGAGAATTTCATCTGCTGGAAACAATGAAGAGACACATCGTTTCATTTCACTTGGCGCCAAATATTATAAATACGCTTTCAGCCGAACCAATTTAACACAATTCACTCACTTGTTTCCTGGTTTCGTAGAGCACCTAAGAAAAGTTTTGAATCATCTTTTTCATTGTTTTGAACAAGCTGGTTGATGTTTTGAATGCCACAAAAAAAATGAAGTTCAAGTTTTTATTGGAATAAAAATTTATATATTGAAGGATAAATGTTGAACATTTTTCAAGGTAAGGGCTTTGTTGAACATTTTTTCAAGGTGAAGGATTTGTTGAACATTTTTCAAGGTGAAGCCTTTTTTGAACATAAAATTATTGATATTATTTTTTAATAATTTTTGTGACAATGAAGTTTTTTTGAGACTATTCTGAAATGTTGATTTTTTAAAAAACGTTTACAGATAACTATACTCATGGAAAACAAAAGTTTGCACAAGAGAAAATTTGATCACACTCGAGAAGAAAATCACCATAACAAACAAAGGAAAGAGGATTATTGGAGAAATAAACAAAAACGTGCAAATATTGAAGAAAGAAACGATGATGGTGTAAATAGATATTTTCAACAAGAAGAAGTCCAACCAGGTATGCATGCACATACTGTCTATATTAAAAGTATAGAATTCAAATTTAAATTATTGTTTAATATAATTGATTGTCATTTGGATTTGATTTTTTTCAAAAAACATAAATATATTTGTCTCATAACATCTATGAAGTCGTTGAAACCAAAATTGAAGCAGAAGTCGAATCACCTATAGGTATGTACATAAATTTAGATAATACAAGATGAACACTTGTATATAGTTTAGTGAATTTATGTTTGGGTTTTGTTTTTTAATATAAACTTTAAATTGAAATATGCAAGAGAATATATCAACATTGATGATGAAATATTAGAAAATGTTGATACTGACAAATTTGGGAAGAAAGAATCTAAGCATTATATAAGATATCAAACTAAGAATATATATAATACTTTTTTCAAAGATGAATTAGTAATAGTATAAGTTCAACTTTTACTCTGTCTAATAAAGTCAAGAAAGTTAAAAGAAACTATTGTTGGATTACTGAGAGGGGGGGTGAATCAATAATAGAGAAATAATCTTTTTAACCACAAAATGCAAGTGTTATAGCAATGTAGCATTATCATCCAATAGTTGCAGAGTAAATGAACAATGAATAAATGAGAAATCATACACATACATGGTACACCAGTGTTTTTATGTGGAAACCCAAAGCGGGAGAAAACCACGGAATGTTTTTTATTATATGTATTTAAGAATTAAATTCATTGAAAGAACCGACTTCCTTTGTTTTCTAGCTGCAACTGGAAGGAGGCTCCAACCCCCTAGTTTCTCAGGCTACAACGTGAAGGAAGCTCCAACTCCCCAATTCTCTGGCTACAACCAAAAGGAGGCTACAACCTGAGGGAAACTCCAAGTCCACAATTCTTTGGATACAACCAGAAGGAGGCTACAACCCCCTATGTTCTCCGGATACAACCACCTTTCCTTGCCCCGTCCAACTGCCCTGACGTAGAAGTAGAATGATGGAACCACTGTCACACTATCACTGTGAGATATACTAGTGTAAATGGTGCAACCGCACTCCTCAGAGCACGTTCACTTCCTCGGGACCTTCTTCTTCTCGGCCCGAAGAACTTCTAAAGTTCTCCTATTTCCCTATCGGGAAATTTTCACCCACAGTTTCCTTCTCACGATCCCCTTTTCTTTGTCTTATCGGAGGATCGGAACTTGCGGCTTCGCAAGTTCACTGTCGATCACTGGGTTCTCGAATCCCCGATACCCAATGAGTCAGTTAACGCTGACTTCCTCTTCCCTCTATCGGGACTTCATCTCTATCGCAACTTCGCTACTTGCGACGCCAAACATTCGGTTCTCCAACCCCCGATAACCGAGATGTCGAAACGTGCGATCTCGCCACTCGCGACTTCGCTACTCGCGGGGTCGAATAACTTCCATGTCGACTTCCGATGCCTGAGACGCCGAAACTCGTGGTCTCTCTCCCTCGCGACTTCACCTCTCGCAGGGTCGAATAACTTCCACGTCGACTCCCGATACCTGAGACGCCGAAACTCGCGATCTCGCCACTCGCAACTTCGCTTCTCGCGAGGTCGGATAACTTCTATATCGACTCCCGATATACGATACCACGAGGAGATCTAACGGTCCTCATGACTCAGATCGACAGCTCCTGCCCTCCTGAGCTTCGAACCTCTTCCACACCTGCACTGTAACCTCCTTATACTTCCGCAAGACCCAATGGCCCTCGGAGCTTCGTGAAATCTCCTTGGAGAAATTCGTCCGTCCGTTTCTTCCTTATACAATCCACGAAATGACGAAGAATTCTTCCACAGAACCCGTCACCCTGCGCACAAACCTACGGCTTTACTTTCAATCTTAAAGGCACAACTTTCTTAGCTTGTCCTTCAACAGTTTTGAAGGCCTATCCCTCCTGAGATTTATTACGGCTTCTAGGTCCTCTGGAAGAAAATCTTTGTTCACACTCCTTGCGGCAAATCTTCAATCACGACTAAGTGTTGAAACCTTCGACCCTGCACACTCCTGCAGCAGCAATCTTTCAATCCCTTCACTCAGAATCGCAACTCCGGTACTTAGCTTGGCCTGTGCACTCCTTGCATGGCTCCTTCGTGTCCAACTGCACTCCTAGGACGAATGAGAACAAAAGTGATCTCTAGCTGAACCTTCCTGCCAACGCACTCCTTGCGGGCAATTCGACTGCACTCCTTGCAGGAATCTCTTGGCTCAATTAGAGAAACAATTGAAACTCATTGACACTTTCTCTCAGAGTTCAAATCAACCATGAAATCACATACACAGCATATAAAAGCAAATGTATAACAGGAAGCAAACATCCATGAACATAGCAACAATGCACAGAGAAACGACACAAACCATGAATTTGAATCAAAGCTTTCTTCTATTAATTCAAATATCTGTACATGGGTGTTTTCATACTGTTGAGCTCCAAATCTACCCAAGTAAATTAGAGTGCATTTATTATCAATCCGGTGTTTGTAAGACTTAGAGGCATGTCCAAAGTATATGGATTTAGAGATAGTTTTTATCTTAAATGGAAATAAACCAAAAACCTATTCTAAGGCTGAGTATGAAAGAGATGCTAAGCTCCTATTCAGAAGTCATCTTCATAGATCTCATAACAGTAATCAGCGCTTGTTTTTCTAAAGAGTAAAAACAGTAAGCATTCAAAAGGAAGTTTAAGACCTATCCAACTATTCTAAGGCTGAATGTGAAAGAGATGCTAAGCTCCTATTCAGAAATCATCTTCATAGATCTCATGACAGTAATCAGCACTTGCTTTTCTAAAGAGTAAAAACAGTAAGCATTCAAAAGAAAGTTTTAATACCTATCAAATGTTAGAAGAACAAGACTCTTATTCAAGAGATGCATTCATTGTCTTCTTTCATTCATTCATTAATCAAATCAAAATATTGAAAGCATAAATAACTCAAAAGCATTCAAAACTATCTTAATGCTTGAAGTCTAAATGCACATTGAGTTCTCATTCAAGAATCCATTCACAATGATGAGTAAGTCTTGAAAACATTAAGCATGTAACTGAACTATGAAATTCATTTACCTACAGCAAGATAAAACTCATCTACAGCAAACAAGATCTAAAACATGTACT
>ML784814.1:556056-571023 GCA_009831015.1 Picea engelmannii
TTTGGTTGAGGTACATGTTGAGTACATGGTTGAGACAAGTAGTTGATGAGTTGGCACATACATGAGGTGTATAGTTGATGATGTTGGTACATATTGATTTGTCATAGTTGATGAGTAGTTGAAACATGATTGGTACATACTTGATACATGGTTGGATGCACTTGTTTATGGTACAGGTTGATTACAGGTTATTTGGTACAGGTTGGTGCATGGGTGATGCACTTGTTTATGGTACAGGTTGGTGCATGGTTGATGCACTTGTTTATGGTACAGGTTGATTATAGGTTGAGGTACAGGTTGGTGCATGGTTTAGATTTATTGGTACAGGTTTATAGCGGTATATCTCACAGTGACAGGTTGACAGTGATTTCATCATTTTACTTCTACTTCAGGGTGGAAGGATGGGGCAAGGAAAGGTGGTTGTATCCACCTTCCGGTTGTAGCCGGAGAACATAGAGTGTTGTAGCCTCCTTCTTGTTGTAGCCATAGAATTGGGGAGTTGGAGATTCCCTCAGGTTGTAGCCTGAGAAACTAGGGGGTTGGAGCCTCCTTCCAGTTGCAGCTGGAAAACAAAGGAAGTTGGTGCTTCCAATGAATGTAATTCTTCAAGACATATAAGAAAAAGCATTCTGTGGTTTTCTCCCGATGTGGGTTTCTACGTAAAACACTGGTGTACTGTGTATGTGTATGTTTGTTCATTTGTTCATTGCTTATTTACTCTACAGTTATTGGATGATAATGTTTCATTGATATAACACTTGGATTGTATGGTTAAAAAGGATTAAATTGCTCTATTACTGATTCACCCCCCCTCTCAGTAATCCAACAACATGTACATAGGATATTTTTATTCACGTGATCAAATTTATATGATCTTCAATCATTTTCTTGATAGATTTCAAGTTAACAAGTTCTTGTCTTGTGCGGGTTTTTTTGGTATGCTGGAATCCAAGATGTAAATAGATCAATCCCATATGAAGCCGGTACAATACATGGGACACAAAAAATTCATTCAGTTAAAACAAAACGCTATCAAAATGTGTTTGCATTTGATAGAAGAAATGAGTCTTATTTTTGTTCAATTTTCATAGAGGACACAGAATCCATAGAGATTTGAGAAAACAAAAATGCGAAATATGTTAAAGCTTGGAGACATACCGAACTTAATATAAGAGGGAAAATGCCACTTGCAAGCTCAAAGGAGATGGAATCAAATGAAGCTATAGTGTCAGTTGATGGCGATAGAGTTTTTGATCTTGTTAGAGAAGGTAATTTTTATGTTACAATTGTTTGAAAATATATTTGTTAAATATTTAAACAACTTGTAGATGTACTTGTAAGTTAGATATAGAAAATTTATATACATAGTAGACGAGTTTAATGGCACATGCATGTGTGCTAATCTAACACAAACTACTTGTTGGAACATATCGAATTATTTGCAGGAGATTTATTTTTTGTGGTTGCACCTGTAGACAACACTGGAAACGTGAAATATTATTTGATGCAATGCACAGAACAAAATATGAGGTTATTAGAAGATTTTGATGATAACGGTTTTATATATGAAAGAGGATCCATCGTATTGAAAGGATATTTTTTTCAAGAAACCCATCAAACCAATAATCATGTTCACTTTCAAGACTATCAGTCGGATGTCATAAATTGTCAATATAGTCATTTGGTATGTGCAACGCGCATAAAGTTAATAGAAGTTCAGTCAAGAAAAAAAACAAAAGTTAGAAAATGGAAAATGTCTAAAACCGATCATGAATGAATAATTGAATATGGCATACCATTACAATTTCTTTAAACAAGTGATGTATACATTCCAGAATTTACGAAATGAAATGAACAATGGTTAAAATTTATGATAAGTTTGATGCAATGCATACGCATGCAAAATGAATCAGTGGAAGCTAGAGAAATAAATAAGCTCTACAAGAATGTGTATTCAAATATCCACACAATATATGATTTCATTTATATTTTCATAGATATAACATGTTAGAAATATCTAACACGTATTTGTCAATATGCCACCCACTTACACTATGTTAATATGCCACCCACTTATTATACGATTTGTCAGGGTGTCATACAACTCAACTCAAAATTTCTCATTCACTCAATTTTGAACATGTCATTTTGCTTACTCACTCATGAACTTGACTTAGTGGAAACCTCCAAACCTAACTTAGTAGGATCAATTCTCAAAATATTTGGCATGGTTTGAAGTTGGAGCTTACCCACGTGGAGACTTGGAAGCAGTCATGCCTAGTTCTAGTGTATCATCTATCTACTAGCTCAATTTTAAAATTTAATGATAAAGTTATTATTTACATTTCCAATTCTATTTTTCTCATAAACACCTCTCCCTTCCATTGTGACGTCATGCCATTTACAATTCCGGTTCATCGTGGGGTAATCAACTTCATATTATAGTTTTGGATCTGAAAGTCTAGGTCTAGGTTTGGATTCTCTTGGAGTGATATCCTTCAATAAAACACTCCATTATTGTCATATGGGTTTTCTTGTTATTTTAGTACTGGCATGCATTTGTTTTTTATTAGAACCAATTTGTAGACCTAGAGTGTTTAAGGTTGTAGCCATTACAGTCCATTATTGTCATATGGGTTTTCTTGTTATTTTAGTACTGGCATGCACTTTATTTTTTTTAGTAGAACCAATTTGTAGATCTAGAGTATTTAAGGTTGTAGTCATTACAGTAGAGTATTGATGTTTTCCTATTTTTCTAGAGTAATAGTGTACACAAATCTATATAGCTCTATTTTTTTAATGCTTGATAATAGATATATCAATTATATGTGGGTTTTCTACTTATTCTTGTGTTGGTTTTTATTTTCTTTTCTAAACCTAAAAGGTTTCAGGGTTGTGGAAATTACACTAGAGGTTTATAACGCATGTCAATATTTCTATGGATTCCAATATTTAATGTGATATCGATCTTCAAGGACATCGGTTTCACATTCCTTGACATGCTCATGGTAAGCATTGGCATATTGTATATTCTAGTATTTTAATTAGTAAAACAAATATTTAAATCTTTGAAACCTATGATGTTTATGGCTTCACCAAGAGAAATAACAACACGAGTTTGCATAAAAAAATAGATTATTGTTCTATTTTTTTATTGATATACATGTATAAATTGAGAGCATGCAATATATGCTATGTCATATACTCAGATTTTGTTTTCACTAAACACTTATTTGTTTTAAGTTGATAGGATACAATATATATGATAATATTTTGTATGAATATAATATATGATAGTCCATTAAATAGAGATAATTTTAGTATAAACGATATGTTAAGAATCATAATATCTCTCTAAGGAATCTTAAAAATGTATTTGTATTTCATCTTGAATGAAAAATATAAAAAACTCCATGGAAAAAAGTAGGCAAACCCTAGATGCTTGGTATGAGAAATAGTGGAGATGCACAAGGGAGAATTTTTATATTTGTGTAGTGATTATGTGAAAAACATTATTTTTTACCGTAAATTATTTAGGATATTTTTTTATCTAATTGAACATCATATGTGTGATTATTTATACCAATACTAAGTTGCAACAATATATTGATTGATCAATTACTCCATGTATTCTTGATATAATATGCAAATAAGATAATTTCTTACCTTGAATCTCTATATTGCAAAAGGGTAGAAAAATAAAATCTAGAACCTTTCCCTCAAGCATGTTCAAGTTGAGGAATATCTTAGTACATATCCTTATAAAGAGTTATGTGCACTAAGATAACACATTGACTTGAACAAGAGATTTGGTTGCAGTTGAATGCATATGTCCATGGGTTAGATAATTTCCCTCACAAAAATTATTTTTTATTTGCATTAATCACTAATCTTTTAGAATTTAATATATTTTTTGTTTATATGTACAATTATGTAAAAAACTTATGTGTTGATGTATGATATATGTATCAAAAGAAATATATGCATTTTTAATAATTCCCTATATAATTGAAACATCATAAAAAAAATCCTTATAATGAATACACTATACTAGTAATGAATCAAATAAGGTAATATTTTGTGTTAAATATGGAGTTACTAACCCATGATCTCTTATGCATAACATCAATCCAATCACTACTTGGTAATGAGTGTTTTCCATTTATATTACATTACACTAATGTCTAGTCATAACATCATGCCTGTACATACCCATCAACTTATATAGGGTAATAATATAAGTATATATTATTACTATAATTATATATAGGGTAATAATATAAGTATATATTATTATTATATTAGCTTATATCAGTTCATATGATATTAGTCTCCCATGGCTACCAATCTTTTTACACTTCCCAATAGTTTTGCGCATGCCACAACAACCCTAAGGAAAAGCATATGACATGTTAACTCAAATGGCATTGGATATTCATAATAAATACACTAGTAATGAATCAAATAAGGTAAGATTTTGTGTTCAATATGGAGTTACTAACCCATGATCTCTTATGCATAACATAAATCCAATCACTTCTTAGTAATGAGTGTTTTCCATATATAAATTACATTACACTAGTGTCTAGTCATAGCATCATGCATGTACATACCTATCAACTTATATAGGGTAATAATATAATTATATATTATTATTATAATTATAATTATAATTAACTTATATCAGTTCATATGATATTAGTCTCCCATGACTATCAATCCTTTTACACCAATCCTTTTACACCACTTATGTAAGCTTTTGTGTTCAATATGGATTTACTAACCCATGATCTCTTATGCATAGCATGAATCCAATCAGTGTTTTCCATATATAAATTGCAGTGTATACTAATGTCTAGTCATAACATCATGCCTGTACATACCCATGAGCTTATATAGGGTATTAATATATGTATATATTATTATTATTATTATATTATATTATATCAATTCATATGATATTAGTCTCCCATGACTACAAATCCTTTTATACCACTTCCCAATAGTTCTGTGCATGCCAAATTGACATGCACAACAACCATAGGGCTTCTATGCCTATGGATTATGTGCATGCCAATTTGGCATGCACATCAACCCTAAGGAAATGCATATGACATGTTAACTCAAATGGCATTGAATATTCATAATGAATACACTATACTAGTAATGAATCAAATAAGGTAAGATTTTGTGTTCAATATGGAGTTACGAACCCATGATATTTTATGCATAACATGAATCCAATCACTACTTAGTAATGAGTGATTTTCATGTATATATATATATATATATATATATATATATATATATATTACATTACACTAATGTCTAGTCATAACATCATGCATGTACATACCCATTAGCTTATATAGGGTAAAAATATAAGTATATGTTATTATTATTATATATTAGTTTATATTAGCTCATATGATATTAGTCTCCCATGACTACAAATCATTTTACACCACTTCCCACAGTTTTGTGCATGCCATGCACAGTAGCTTTAGGGTTTTTGTGCATGCCAAATTGGCAAGCACAACAATGCTATGGTTGTTGTGCATGTCAATTTGGCAGCACAACAACCCTAAGGAAAAGCATATGACATGTTAACTCAAATGGCATTGGATATTCATAATGAATACACTATACTAGTAATGAATCAAATAAGGTAAGATTTTGTGTTCAATGTGGAGTTACGAACCCATGATCTCTTATGCATAAGATGAATCCAATCACTGCTTAGTAATGAGTGTTTTCCATATATAAATTACATTACACTAATGTCTAGTCATAACATCATGTTTGTACATACCCATCAACTTATATAGGGTAATAATATAAGTATATATTATTATTATTATAATTAGCTTATATCAATTCATATGATATTAGTCTCCCATGACTACAAATCCTTTTACACCACTTCCCAACATTTCTGTGCATGCCAATTCGGCATGCACAGAAGCCCCAAGGAAAAGCATATGACATGTTAACTGAAATTGCATTGGATATTCATAATGAATACTCTATACTAGTAATGAATCAAATAAGGTAAGCTTTTGTGTTCAATATGGAGTTAGTAACCCATGATCGCTTATGCATAACATGAATCCAATCACTTCTTAGTAATGAGTGCTTTCCATATATAAATTGCATTACACTAATGTAATGTCATAACATCATGCCTGTACATACCCATCAACTTATATAGGGTAATAATATAATCTAAGTATGATCAATCTTCATGTCAATATCTAAATATGATATCACCATTAAGTGGTGTTGGCCTCAAAATAAAAAATAAAAATAAAAAACTAAGAAAAACTAAAAAGAAATTAACATGTATCTCCAAACTTCAACTCTAAACCATCGTTGAGATATATCTCTTCATACCTCGAAAAAACAAAAAAAAAAATCAAATTTTAAATTTTAAAAATTTAAATAAAATATATCTACAAATTTCAAATAAAATGTACACATGCCATTTTAGATAAATAAATAAAAAATTGTGATTAAATCAAAATTGACATACCAAAACTGTTGAAGTTTCATCTTCCAAAATCCATGTGCTCCTTTTCTACCAATAATTTAAACATCACTATAACAATAAAAAGAAAAACCAATAACACATATTAGCATATACTTTATTAGCAAATATTTTAAAGATATTTAACTTTATTAAATAACAATGAGAAAGAATAGCATACCCAAGTAGGTCATCAAGATTAACATAACCATGTGAGAAAGAATAACATACCCAACCGAAGTTCCACAGATCTAAGATTCAACAGTTTCATCTTCCAAAATCCATGTGCTCATTTTCTGCCAATAATTTAAACATCATTGTAACAATAAAAACAAAAACCAATAACACATATTAGCATATACTTTATTAGCAAATATTTTAATGATATTTAACTTTATTAAATAACAATGAGAAAAAATAGCATACCCAAGGAGATCATCAAGATTAACATAACCATGTGAGCAAGAATAGCATATCCAACCAGAGTTCCATAGATCTAATATTATTGCTCTCTCTAAATATTCTACTTTTTAGCATTTTTTTAAAACCAACCTTGAATCACTTCCAAAATACTTACACTCCATATTAAGCCATTATTTGCATAAATCTTTAATTTTCTTTTATAACCAAATGCTTTTTCAACATTGCCTACATGATCTAAACAAAGTAAGATCATATCTAGCAATTTTTTAAAGAGAAAAATCGTGTTCTTGTAAATTCTCTTGTGTACATGCAGAAAGTTCACAAATCTCCATATTAAGCCATTCTTCAAGGAAAATACTTATCTCCTCTTCTACAGTGGAATAGATGGAATAGTGGAATTCACTTCGTTGTATGCAAAAAAAACATATCCATATTACAACATTCTTGAACAAGAAGGCAAGGAATGCAATCGAAGAAAATTTGGAATCTTCCTCTTTTCTGATGTGGGATAGAGTTTGTTCTCAAATAATCAAATGCTCAAGTTCAAAATTTCCTGCATCATGATCTAAAGTTTTAAAAATATGAATAAGATCATGTAATCATATTTTTAAATCTAGAATAGTTTGGGTTGAATCATGATATAATCTTAAATAAGATCAGTATCCAAGTGAATTTAGAATCTTCCCTCTTTTTGATGTGGGAGATCTATATTTTGTTCTCATATAATCAAATGCTGGATTTTAGAATTAGATTTTCATCATGATCTAAACATAAATAAGATTGAATGTACCATTTTAGATGACGACAAGCTTATATAGGAGTTCTATATATTTCAAAATGATTGATCGAAGCGTTGAGAATTTTTATAGACAATTATTGAGTAACCCTTCTATGAATAGGAAAGTATTAATTAAAAAGTTGATCAAACATAAATTTGAAAACAGTAAAAAAAAAATATGCATATTCAACACAAATAAGATTGAACACTTATATATAAAAGGCCCAGCATAAAAACAAATTAAAACTTACTAATGTGCAATGTACATACATTTAATTAAGCATCATCCATAATAGATGCATCCTTCTTAGGTATGGATGCATCCTACTCAATCTCAATCTCCCACACTCTCTTCTCCACATTACCCTATAACACATTTCAAATTTGTACATTTGAAAATTAAATTTAAATGATTTTAACACATTAAATTGTAGTTTAAATTTTGAAACATGTAATACATGTGATGTGCCAACCTGAATATCATCAACCATAGAAGATGATGGATTTCCCATGGTCATTTGAGTCACTTTCTTACCCACCATACCCTAAGATTCAATAAATTATATATTGTTTAAGACATTTTTCTTTTAAATTAATAATTTAAATGACATTGTAATTTCATATATAACTAAATTTGTTTTCAACATGCAATGTTACATGTGAACTCCCACCCTCTTCAAACTCCCCCAATGAGAATTGGGACAATCCTACCCAAGTAGTTGGAGACGCAATAGGAATTTGTGTTTACATTAATACAAAAAAATAAAAATCATGCATGTTGATTATTCAACAAGTTCTGAAGTTTAGACAACTAAAGTGGATATTTTTAAGCACATACATGATTCAACCCTTCCAAATTTAATCTCGATGAATCAAGTCCTCTATTTAGTGGAGATTCATTTAACAAATGACCAAACTGCAATGAATGACAATAACAACCCAATTATTTTTAAAGATACAATTATATGTATCTAGAACTACAAGAAAACTATCATCAAATGCATGAAAAATTTACTAGCTGTAACACATACCAATCCGGTGGTTGGTTCATCATTTTGAATTAACTCCTTCAAACTATTATGACAACATTTTGAATTCTCTCGTATATCCTCTATGGACATGGAATATATCTCCTCATCTGTTTTGTAAACAAAATTGACACGATAATTGGCTTCAACTCTCTAACGATTCAAACTAACATCAACACCATAAAAAATTGATTCTAAATTTTTCATGATTGCATTCCTGGCCTCATTTCCAACATCTGATGTAGATCACATCTCTAAATGCGAGGTAAATTCTCTTGTTGGACGAGATACCAAAGGTTGTGTAGGCCTCTGCAATGTTGCATTTCAATATGCCCATTTTCAATCATATGTTCATCCTTTACGAGCCCCATGATAACTGGACAGTAGGTTGGTATAATCAGGGTGCATGCCCATGAAAAAATCTACATAAAAGAGTCTAGCAAAGTAATTTGGAACCTCATCATTCCACAGAAACTTCCCATACACTACCAGAAATATATTATAAATGTGTCTTGCTATGCTAGTGTGCTTAAAATATTACACCTTCAACATCTTTCACTTTGGCCCCTCTTTGAAATTGAACATAGAAATTGTATCTTCTTTTGAAACTCTATTTTTTACTACTTCCCTTTTATCGGGTCCATCACCTCTGACTTTCTCCTCCTCATCAAATCGATAAAACTATCATTCATTGGCCCCATCTTTTGATATGCATCCATAAAGTTCTGCAGTGAATGCAAAAAAATCTCCAATATTTGATTACTCTCTCGAGGGAGATCCAAGCACCTCAAATCATTTTGCAGCATGTTTTTAACACCTGATCATCATTCAAGGGTCATTGCTTCAGTATACCCTTCCCAAGGAATCTCATCACCAACATCTGAGGGATAGGTTGACGTACATGTGTAATCTTCTATTTCTTGATAACGCCCAATGAATCCACCTTCACCCTCTTCACCAACATTGGAATCTTCATGATAAAAACTCTCTCTTTCATTATCTTTTCTTGCAATAAACTCATCCTCTACACATACACATTTGAAACTAATTACAACATTTAACAGAAACAAAAAACATAAAAAAAATTAAAAAAAAAACATATATATATATAAACAGAAACATAAATACACACACACAAAAAAAATATTACCAAAAATATTTTTTTGTCGTGATGTATTCCCTACATTGTCCGGTGTTGGAGTATTAATGTGCAACCTATCTAAGAAAGCTGCATCCATAGCACTATTTTGAAAACATTATGGATGATCTATTCACAGATTCATTTGATAATCTCCTCCTTTGACTAGATTGTCTTTGGTCACTACTAATTGACCCTCCCAAGTTTCCATTCCTTGTTGAAATATGGGTCTCTGACGTCCTCGAAGTCTTAGTCAAAGAAGGGGTTCCTATTACTCCTCCATTGGATAGCCTAGAGCGTTTGCGATGCATTTTTGGAGACTCATGTCTCGACATCTCACCTCAATCTAGATATCCTTTGAAAATCCATGAATATGAAATTTCATAAGTTATAGAAACATAAAATGGAAATATAATTTATAAAACAACTTGAAGGCATTTAAGTATTTATATCGACTTCAAAGCATCAAAGTCATATATTGAAAAAAATAACAACTATTTTTTTTACTATGATGCTATATCTAATGAACATGAAAATATTTAAATATAAAGAAAATGTAACATGTAGAAGATAATCTATATCTATGTGTAAATTGTAGAAGGTAATTTATAACATAATCTATACAGGTAACATGTAGAAGGTAATTTTTTTATAATGTTTTATTAACGAGTTATTTAAATTATTTAAGATTCCTACCAAAGTGAACTTGTTGTGGTATATCTTGGATAAGGACACTCATCCTTAGTGTACCAAAGCATAGGACAATGCTTATGTCCCACTCTTCAAGAATAATCAACAAAATATAGTATGAGATTAGGGATGGAGGGAAATAATGAGTAAAAACTAATATGTTTTGTACTCATTATCCCTCATGTAGGTTACAATGTTTTCCACCACCATCAAACTCCTAAACCTATGGTTCTAAGCCAAGGTTCTGAACCTAGATGGTGATGCAATACGAAGGAAAGCTAATTTAACGAGTGCCTTATAGAATATTGAGATATAGGATATATGAACTTGCAAATTATTTAAAAAACTTTAATAAATGCATCTAATAAAATTGAAATAGGGAAAAATAACATAAAATTTATTTATTGGTATTAGTGTCATCTTTTTCTTTGGGCATGGCCAGACCATGACTTGACTTGGCACTCATTTCAATACTTAATTTGTTATCTGATTTTGGGTTATAATGCTAATTTTCATTAGAATATTTAAATATGTCGACAATCAAGGAACACAGAACATCATGGGATCATTGGAATGGATACATCCTCTACCCCACCCACCACCCTGGGAATATCTTTCATTTTATTTGGGATTACCACATTGTTTGATCTCCAATTTTGTGTTTTGAACACAGGGTTTGATCTCATAATCAAAATATGAAGAAGGCATTAACTATGATTAAACACAGATGAATCATTATGGTAAACTAGATACTACTTAGTTAATATCAACAAGTTCAATATGTATGTAACTAGTACCGTTGTTTCCATTGAATAGGTTGAATTGAGTGCTAGTATTGAGATAAGAGTGAATAATTCTTGGTTCAATGGGATTGTACAAATATAAGACCTATGTGTTTACTTCTCATATTGATTAGTACTAATGATTACGGGAATAAGGTATGTGGAAACAAGCTTACAAGGAGTTGTGTTAAGTTCATGTATAGAGTTTGATTTGGTTGTTTTGTAAAAACTGTTACAAACATATAAGCTTTAATAGGGAATATCAATATGGTTCATAGTATCTTAGATTAGTATGGGATTGATTAGGTAGATACAAGATAAGAAGAGTAATCAATGGGCTTAAGTAGAAGGGTTAGAGTGATTGTAATGCTTAGTATGATGTTGACGTAATGAATACATACTTTAATTAGTGACGTATTCCAAATAAGTTGAGCTATGTAATAGAACAGTAATACATATGTGATTAGTATGGAAACACTTATACACCTATCCAAGAAGCAGAGAGAAATAGTGAAACCAATGTATTGTGTAGAATGTTGTGCAAGTAATAATGATCATACTCTTATTTATGATAGGTTTACTGCTATCTAGTATTCCCTTTTATATGATTAGTATTGGTATTGATTGGACCTTTCCATAATAAGTAAGCATAACAACAATGATTACTAGTTAATAGGGTATAACAATTGCTTTATACTTATACTAGTAATAGCATTCAAACCTTTACTCTATGTATGGAATACAAGAAAATTTAGCCATAGTAAGTAAGGTGTAAGCAACATATTATCCATAATCAAGCATAGATCGAATCCCATTTCTTAATACAGATTCAACCTTTGTAAACATGGAGTCTATCATTACACTGATTTGATATGGGTATAAGGACTGCAGGTATAGGCAACAAGCATTGTGAAACCGAATAGGTTGAATAAGGTTAGACAAGTTGTCTCATTGTAAGATAGTGATGTGCATACCAATTTGCATCAAAGTGCAGAAATGGAATAGAATACAAGAAAGAAAGAAAGCAATGACCATTGTTGTTATATAATGTGATGCTAGTGAAATATAAATGTCAAATTTATTTGGTTGTTTTGTAAAAACTACTACAAACCTATAATCTTTAATATGGAATATCAATAGGGCTCACAGTTTCTTAGATTAGTATGGGATTTATTAGGCAGATACAAAATAAGCATAGTAATCAATGGGCTTAAGTAAAAGGGTTAGAGTGATTGTAATGCTTAGTATGATGTTTACGTAATTAATACATATTGTAATTAGTGATGTATTCCACATAAGTTGAGTTATGTAATAGAACAGTAATACATATATGATTATTATGGAAACACTTATACACTTATCCAAGAAGCAGAGAGTAATAGTGAAACCAATGTATTGTATAGAATGTTATGCAAGTAATCATGATCATACTCTTATTTATGATAGTTTTACCGCTATCTAGTATTCCCTTTTATATGATTAGTATCAGTATTGATTGGTTCTTTCCATAATAAGTAAGAATAAAAACAATGATTACTAGTTAATAGAGTATAACAAGTGCTCTATATGCATACTAGTAATAGCATTCAAACCTTTACTCTATGTATGGAATAGAGGAACATTTAGCCATAGTAAGTAAGGTGTACAAGCAACATATTAGCCATAATCAAGCATAGATCGAATCCCATTGCTTAATACAACTTCAACCTCTGTAAACATGGAGTCTATCATTACACTGATTTGATATGGGTATAAGCACCGCAGGTACAGGAAACAAGCATTGTGAAACCGGATAGGTTGAATAAGGTTAGAAAAGTTTCCAATCAGATCTCTGAGATCGTTTCATATGCTATTGCTTCTAATTTCTATGATGAGGTGAGGGATATGCTAAGGTGGGGGATTGGACAATCATCTAGTCTAGCTATTAGTTCCATAGTTGTAAAGAAAGATAGATGGAACATTTTACATACTATCTACAAACCTCTATAAAAAAGAAACAGTCACACAAATTTGAAACGCAACACTAATAGAAGTATAATAACACAATGAAAACATAATGACTTTTATAATATAGTAATTGTTTTCGAATTTTTAAAAATTTGATATTTTTATTTTTAGGGATGGTTGGTATTTATTTGACAAATTTTATGTAGTTTGAAGTGTATTTGTTAAATAAAGTAAATCAATTTAAATATATAAAATGTCATAATTACTCTATAACTCTGCCTCATCGTAACATAGTAACTCCAAGCTTATCCCTTTTCTTATACTGGTAATGATTAGGGTCAATTCCATAGGTTTGATTATGATATGGTATAATGGTTACCTATTAGTTAACAAACATATCATTATTAGGGAAACAATGTAGTCTATTTTGTTTACATTTCTCGTAATAAAAACATGTATGTTCATCCATAACATATCGAGTTACTAGTAGATTCCCTTATATCTCATATTCAGTTAGACATTTTATATTCTATAATCTGCTTAACAGGAACCAATGGCACTGAAAGGGATATAACATAATGTAAGATCGGTCATATGTATACACTATCTATAACAGGCTATGGTAGTCATACTGAATAGTTACCCTTGCTCCAACAAGCTCATTATGTTACTCATATCAAGCTATGTATGATGCTTTAACTATGGCGACTGTATATATGAAAGGTGGTATGTGAAAAATACCTTGAAGTACAGAAATTTTGGTAATGATTAGGGTCAATTCCATAGGTTTGATTACGATATGGTATAATGGTTACTTGTTAGTTAATAAACACATCATTATTAGGGAAGAAATGTAGTCTATTATATTTACATTGCTCGTAATACAGACCTATATGTTTATCCATAACATATAGATTTACTAGTAAATTCCCTTATATCTCATATTCAGTTAGACTTTTCATATTTTGTAATCTGCTTAACAGAAGCCAATGGCACTGAAAGGGATATAACATAATGTAATATTAGTCATATGTATACACTATCTATAATAGGTTATGGTAGTCATACTGAATAGTTATCCATGCTCTAAAAAGATCATGATGTTACTCATATCAAGCTATGTATGATGCTTTAATTATGGTGACTGTATATACGAAAGGTGGCATGTGAAAAATACCTTGAAGTACAGAAATTTTGGGAAGACTCTATGACACCAGACTCTCAGCGACCGCCAACCTCTCCTGCACCAGACTCTTAGCGACCATGACCAACATCGACCAATAGCGACCGTAGCCACAACCAATAATGACCAACCTCTCATGCACCAGACTCTCAATAGTTCGGAAAAAGGTGGACTCACCGTTGTGTGGGAAATATATAAAACCTTTTTTGGCCGAAAGTTGTTTTCAGACGAAAAAACCTTTTGACCGAAAGATGTTTCGACCGAACAATATTTCGACCGAAACGTTGGTACCGAATGAAAAAATCCATCACGCTAGTAAGTTTTTGGCCGAACGAATCTTTCAACCGAAACTTCTTTTGGCCGAAAATATGTTACCGAATGAAAAAAATATGTCCAACTAATATGGTACACAAAAATCGAGGGTGTCGTCATGGTACCATTCCATTTGATGTCTAAAGGCTCGACCGAAAGA
>ML784814.1:589281-600777 GCA_009831015.1 Picea engelmannii
CAGCAAACACTGTTACATAAAATTGATGCCCAACGATCACGGTTGTTAAAAACTACCATTGCTGATAAATCCTAAGTCCACTACTCTATCATAATCAGAGCGTTCGTATTATTCAAATCACTGAAGAAAGTAACTACCAACCGTAGAAAGAATTGTCACTGGTTCCATATTCCAAATCCTTCCAAATTACTAAACAGTATATATATATACCCGTGGGATTGTTGTGCCTCACATGCAATTCCAAAATAAACGGATATTCTGTGCATAGATTCATCACATTCCACTGTCAAGATACCCGATTTTCCCGGGCTTTTCGGTATTAATACCATGCTAGATTTTCCACTCGATTTTATCCGCCCGTGATGTGCGTTGAAATGCTCTTTATTACTTTATGTTGCCCGTGATATTAGGTGAAATGCTCCTTTTACTTTATGTTCTATCTCATTGCCGCTCAGTCAAATTATGATTTTCGGCGCAAAATTCATCCTCTAAAGGTCTTGTCACGTTCACGGGATTCAAACTGCGTGCACATTCATTCGGGATTCTGAAAGCTTAAAGTCGCCGACGGATCCGATATCAAAGGCGCATTTTATTCCATTAAAAATTATAATTGAGGAAATGGGTTTAGATGAATGGAATATTAAAGTCCGGAAGATTTGCATGGTGGAGCCGAAGTGGGTGCGATTCTTTGGGTCTGTAACGTTGAGTTACTACGTTCGTAGACACAATCCAGACAAATTTTCTTCGGACCCCACACCAGACTTTATTACCGACAGAGATACAAATTTCCGCCCGACCAGACTAATTATCTTGAAATTAGAGAATATATGCATCCCCTGGAACATACATGCAACTAATAAGCTGTAATGCAGTGCAGCACTGTTCTTAAGCAAATCTTAATGCAAAATCATAGCCAGCTAAGTCTTAATACAGTGCGTTTTTCTGGAGCAACCGACATATTCCATTCCATTTTATTTGGAAAAATAAAATATATAAACCTTGATAGGTTCTTGTTCAGAAAAACACTGTTGTGTCATTACACGAGCCCATCTGGCTCAGAAATTCTGACTTGGGTTTACAGCATAAACCATGAAACAGTTGCCCACATTCCCGGATCGGGCATTGCAGATACCTGGTTGGTTCGTACTTAATTTATTCTCACTACTTTGAGTTTATGTTTATATGTCAGACATGAGTGCTCTCTTGATTCAAGCTCTGACATTTCAACTCTGACAGGTATCTAAATAAAAGATGCAATCAAATACACTGTATAGCAGTGGTATCAAATACAATAGCAGTGGTATAAACGTTTTAATTTTTGGCGGTTTTTTGGTAAAAAAAATCTTTTGATGTGATGAATGGTTGGATCTGTAAATTTGAGTGGTTAAGTTTATAAAATCTTAGTGTTCCAGGGTTTTTGAGCAGGTTGAATCCATTTATGCATTCAGAAATGCAATTTAAACAATAGCAATTTTGTCCAAATTTACATCCCAAAAATAATAACTTTTAACCAAGATAAACAATTGTCTATATATATATGTAAAAATTGTAATTACCAAAAAAAAACTCAAAAGGTAAAAAATGACGGGGAAAGTGCTTTAAATTAACTGGAGATCTCTTGACATTTCACTTAAACGAGATTCAAGTTTGGATTAAGTTCACCTCAGCAATATACATCTAACATTAACCACCAATACATCTAACATTAACCACCATGTAGTCAATCAATTAATGGCTTTTTCATCCTATTTATTATGGTGAATAGTGTATAGCATTTACATATTCAGATATACATGCACACCTATTTAATATAAGAATAAGATAAATATGTAAAAATTGTAATTGCCAAAAAAAAACCCAAAAGGTAAAAAGTGACGGGGAAAGTGTTTTAAATTAATTGGAGATCTCTTGACATTTCACTTAAACTAGATTCAAGTTTGGATTAAGTTCACCTTAGCAATATACATCTAATAGTAACCACCAATACATCTAACATTAACCATCATGTAGTCAATCAATTAATGGCTTTTTCATCCTATTTATTATGGTGAATAGTGTGTAGCATTTAATATAAGAATAAGATAATTAGACAATATTCACCCCTTTTTTTTATCTGGCTTCTTGAAAGAGTGGGATAGGGAGCACTCATATCACCCCATAAAAATATACTAGAAATTAAAGTTCCACATGTGTGATAGAAACTTTAACCATAAAACTTTATTTTGGAGATTTTAACTAATTTTAAAATGATCCATATTATCTATTTTTTAAAAATACAATTTAAAAATATAAAACTTTAACTCACCAAAAACAAAACTAACATAAAATAAAAACATGCACACCTATTTAATATAAGAATAAGATAACTAAACAATATTTACCCTTTTTTCTATTTGGCTGTTTGGAAGAGTGGGATAGGGAGCACTCATATCACCCCATAAAAATATGCTAGAAATCAAAGTTTCACATTTGTGATAGAAACTTTAACCATAAAACTTTATTTTGGAGATTTTAACTAATTTTAAAATGATCCATATTATCTATTTTTAAAAAATACAATTTAAAAATATAAAACTTTAACTCACCAAAAACAAAACTAACAAAAAATAAAAACATGCACACCTATTTAAT
Source organism: Picea engelmannii (assembly GCA_009831015.1). NCBI lineage: Eukaryota > Viridiplantae > Streptophyta > Pinopsida > Pinales > Pinaceae > Picea > Picea engelmannii. The sequence goes on from ML784814.1 coordinate 591,913, forward strand.
ATAAGAATAAGATAACTAAACAATATTTACCTTTTTTTCTATTTGGCTGTTTGGAAAAGTGGGATAGGGAGCACTCATATCACCCCATAAAAATATGCTAGAAATCAAAGTTTCACATTTGTGATAGAAACTTTCACCATAAAACTTTATTTTGGAGATTTTAACTAATTTTAAAATGATCCATATTATCTATTTTTTAAAAATACAATTTAAAAATATAAAACTTTAACTCACCAAAAACAAAACTAACAAAAAATAAAAACATGCACACCTATTTAATATAAGAATAAGATAACTAAACAATATTTACCCTTTTTTACAAAACTAACAAAAAATAAAAACATACACACCTATTTAATATAAGAATAAGATAACTAAACAATATTTACCCTTTTTTCTATTTGGCTGTTTGGAAGAGTGGGATAGGGAGCACTCATATCACCTCATAAAAATATGCTAGAAATCAAAGTTCCACATTTATGATAGAAACTTTAACCATAAAACTTTATTTTGGAGATTTTAACCAATTTCAAAATGATCCATATCGTCTATTTTTTAAAAATATAAAACTTTAACTTACTAAAAACAAAACTAACAAAAAAAAATAAAAACACTTTGACTATTTTATAATACATACTTCAAAACACCTAAATTTTATTAAAAATAAACCAATTATATAAAAATATATTGAAATCATAAAATATGATTGCATAGATGAATTCAATCATTTCTGGTATCCATGGAATTATGCAAAATGATGTCTACTTCAAATTTGCAATTCCATAAAGTGATAACTTCTAAAAAGACAAAAAATTGAAGTAGTATTTTTATTCTTCTTTTACTCTATTCTAGTTACTTAATTGAATTGTGCCTTAACGGTTGAAATTTTGAAGTAGTATTTTTATTCTTCTTTTACTCTATTCTAGTTACTTAATTGGATTGTGCTTTAATGGTTGAGATGAAAGGGAAATTATATAAAGAGTAATCCAAATCTATGTGAATTTAAAAAATAATAATCACAAATTTTTTTTGGCAATTTTTTTTTGAAGCTAGTTAATTAGATTATGCCAAAATTTTGAAGTTTTTTAATTAGATTGTGTTTTATCGATTAAGATGAAAAAACAATTATACAAAAATTATTACAAATTCAAATCCAAATCTATATAACTAAAATGTTAAATTTCTTTCCAAATTTAAAAACCTTATCTAATCTCTTGAAAAAGTTTACAATTCCAAATCCAAATCCAAATCTAAATCTAAATAACTAAAATGTTAAACCTCTAACCCTATCTAATATATCTAATAACATGAAAGGATTCACTTATATAACTGACTATACCCTTACGACCACAACCAGTGTGTATGTGTTTGTGTCTCTTTCTTTACTAATATAATTGTGTTTTATATTTGCGAGGTGATAATTCCATCATCTATGAATTCTTCTATTTCATTTCGTTCTCGTGTCTTTCCTTTCGTACCTCCCATTCCATTCTCCTACATTTGTTCTCTCCTCTCGTACGATTGAATCTTTTATTTGTGGCCATTTCTCTCATACATCTTGTATAGGTGTATTTGTGCGATAACCATTCCATCCTTTGCAAACATTTCCATTCCATTCTCCAATGTTTGGGCTTTCCTCTTGTCTCTAGTTGCATTTGTGTTTCCTTGTGATGTAAATTTTCCTTTTTTTTATTTTTTCTATGTTTGCTTTGCTTTTGAAGGAATTTGTGATGTAAATTTTTTTATATATTAATTTTTTTTTATATTTGGTTTTTTCTTGTTTCAATTTTAAATTTCAAATCAATTTATTTTTGACAGAGTGTAAGTATGATTTGATCATATTTCAAATCAATTTATTTTTGTTTATATTTCAAATCAATTTATTTTTGACAGAGTGCAAGTATGATTTGATTATTAAAGGTTTTTTAAAGGTAATTTTTTTTTGGATTTGAATTTATGATCTTTTAAGAGGAAACACATGTGTTTAATCATTAGACCCACTCAAGTTGTATATTAACATCATTAATTTAAAAAGGTAGGTTAAAAAAAATATTATTAGGTATCTAAAAATATTATTAGGTATCTAATTATATGCTTGTACTCATCAATAAAATTTATGTGATGAACCAACAATGTAAATATGACTTAAGTGAAAAATTAGAGTAAATATTTGAAAAATAAAATAAAATATTTATGGATTTTATTTTTAAAAAAGATAATTTTTTTTTTTAATATTTCAAATATTATTTTTAAGTTATCATTAATAAAAAAATGATTCTTGACCTTTCCCCAAAAGAGACAAAACCTTAAAAAAAAATTATGAATTTTATTTTTAAATATAAATTAATATAAATTTATTTTTTTAAATATTTAAATTATTATGTGTAAGTTACATTGATAAAAATAAATAAAAATTAAAAATTTTTATTTTTGACTTTCTTTTTCAAAAGAGACAAAACGTTTATATTTAGTTAGAGTAAATATTCGTAAAAAAAATTAAAATATTTATGGATTTTATTTTAAAATGATAAATTAAAATAAATTTGTTTTTTAAAATATCTTAATTATTATTTGTATGTTATCGTTGATAAAAAAATATTCTTGAATTTTTTTTTTAAAAGAGACAAAACCTCAGCATTTAGTTAGTAAAAAGAAATTAAAATATTTATAGATTTTATTCTTTAATATTTAAATTATTAGTTATAAATTATCATGAATAAAAAATTGTTCTTGACTTTTTTTCCAAAGAGAGACAAAAACCTTAATATTTATATAAAATATAATAACACGGCGCCAAAAAAAATTAGCAAACTTTTTTTCCAAAGTGACAACACCTTAATATTTATATAAAAAACATAATGACATGGCGCCAAAATATTAGCAGCTCTTTTTTTTTCCGAGATATAAAAACACGACGCGTCTCCCGATGCAAAAATAAAGATCTAAACATCTGCATGTTACAATGTTCTTGGATCGAAGGGGTCGCCGTCGGAATTTTTTTTATATCCATTCAATTTCAATTGATTTGAAGGAACGTTTCTTCTCCGTCGGTTGCCGGCAAAATCTCCATCGGCCGCCGGCAAAAAAATTATATTCAATTTTTTTTACATCCTTTCGATTTCAATTGATTTGAAGCACACCATCCTTTTATTGATATTTTGAAGAAACGTTCCCTCTCCGTCGGTGGCCCTTAAAGGACGTTTGCTTTTGATAGAAGGGCTTTCCCTATCACACGTGGATATTAGTGTTATTTGTCGGGTAGATTGAGGGGCATTTGGTCTCTAGTGACCTTGGGCTTTATGGCTTTTTGAGGGACGATTAGATGGATCAAAGACGGAGCACATGCCCCTTGGACCCTACACCCCTAACTAGTCCAAAATTGTATCATTATTGTAAGTCCACCATACTTGTAAAGTGTCCTACTTTCCAAGGGTCAGTACACTTCGGGTACTGTTTTCTCCTAATTCCTCACGATGCCCCGACACATGTACCCCCATCACGACCTTATTATTAACCTAGCTTTTTCCAACTTCAAAGAATAACTTTAACACTTGAATGCAAAGGTTGCTATCCGTGACTAAGTGGACCCACAACCTCACATGGGGGGCTTAACAGAAAATCTTGTAATAGTTAGATTGTAACCGAAAGAAATGATCTTGGACACAATTTTCAAACATAACCTTCCTTTCAAACTCATTACATCAATTGTTTTCTTAGAATTTATGGCAATTTTTTCTTTGCTAAACGGGACAAATGCCTCCCCCATTAGAAAATGTAGAAAAAGAAAGGATCCAATGTAGGTATTTATCTGTATATATAACTCCATGTGGAGATGGTCAAAGAGCTAAATCATTTGCATTACCAACCTGGTCTCGAGTAAGTCAAAGAGCAAATCATTTACACATTGTCACCATGGGTCTACACTGTGATATTTAATCGATTACATGAGTTGATGAAGAGGAGTGAGTTGGAATCTTTAGTTTGGGGATTTTTCCTTGTCTATATGTATATGTGTATATGAGTTGGAATTTATAGTTTGGGGATCTTTCCTTGTCTATATGTGTATGTGTATAGAGTAGGGGAATGAGTTGGAATATGTAGTTTGAAGATCTTTCCTTATTTATATGTGTATAGAGTATGATAATAGGTCAACAATTTGTTTTTTTTTGGTGATTTAAATTTTATAGAATATCCATCTAATTGTTGAGATTGTTAATTTTGATTGTGTGAATAAATTCAACAACGTGAAAAACCCTTATTATATTTAGATTATTCAATTTGCAACTTCATCAAACAAACACCAGTTTTTTTTGGATTCTTATAAAAAATCTTTGGTGTGGGGTCTCATAAAGAGATGTTGGATAGAAAAGGGAGAAAATGGCTTGTGATTCCTATCCCTATGTGTATGGTTGACCTTCTTGGGATGTCTTGGTTACAGGGTGCAAGTCCCAAAGGTGAGGATTGTTGTTATGTGATTCATTTTCTTAGTTTCAGTCCCATTTCTTCATCCTTGTGAACATCCCCTAAGACAACCTTAAGACAATGAGTGTTAAATGAAAGACTATACAAGCTTATGAGAAATGGATCATTATGATTAATATTCGTAACAAAGACATGTGTCATGGACTCACAAGCCCTCGCTGAAAGTTTTCACTTTCGACACCCTAGGTTGTGTGGCATTGGCTTGCCTCGACCAAAGGGGCTTGATTGGCCTATACATACTACAACTAGACTATGCCTCTTTACTTAAGGTATTTCTCATAACTATGCCTTAAGTTACAATGTGTTACATCTGCAACTAAGTTCATCACAATCAAGTTCTCTAACAATAGGCACACGTCCAATCATGGCCTTAAAGCATTCCAACAATACATTCACACTTACCTAATATTCATCAATACTTAGCCATCCAAAACAACGCAAGGAACAATAACATTCAACTAGTAAAGACACCACAACAAGAAGTATGGGTGACACCCAAGGTGAATGTCTTAACTTATTATTATGAAGAATGTTACAAAGAAACATAAGGGAGTTTGGTCATGCTACCTACGACTCTTTTACAAATGTGAAAATAACCCAAGCCATCACTGCCTATTGCCACAATACTTGCATAATCTAACCCCTAAAGAATCCATAGATCTACCTCATGTGGTTCCTTTTCCTCATTTACAAAAGTCTCAATGTATCTCATGTGTGACTTCTATAAGAAGCCTCTCATGACAACACTCAACTTATTGTCATACTTAGCCAAATCAATTTGCCAAACTTTTCGACACTTAGACACATGTTACCATTGTGCATGACTGCCCAAGACATGCTCATCTAGAGTTGCAACTTGTTATTGCAATCAATTGAAACTTACCAATGATTATCTCAATCAACAAGCAAAAACATCCATCACCAACTCTAAAGAAAAAGCCTTATAACATACATAAATAACTTACTTTACACATTTAATCTCCAAAATAATATTTCATATATTACATAACACAAATCCCTATATATTTAAATTACTAATAGTTAAATCAATAAATTCAAAAAAATTATATAATTTATTAAGCTTTAAAAATTATTAAAAATAATTATAAAACAAAATAAGAAAATATATAGATATTTTTTTTTTGGTTGATGAATGCCTTCATCTTCTTAAGAATCTTTATATAATTTATTAAACTATAAAAACTATTAAAAATAATTATAAAACAAAAAAAAAATATTGATATATTTTCCTTTTTTATTGCTAAATGCCTTTCATCTTCTTAAAAATGTGGCATTTCATCTTCTTAAAAGTGTGGCATTGCACTTCATGACAGTAATAAGAACAACCCCTCTTAGGGAATAGTTGTGATGAGCACCAACAACTGTATATCTCATTACCAATGCTTAGATTACAACTTAAATTTTCAAACAATAACATTCACTCTCTCACTAAAGCATCCATGCCCCAAGATGGACCTTCATGTATTCTTAGTGGGTGCACATAAGGCCCCAAAGCAACATATCCATGAACGGTAACTTCATTAATCAACCCATTATCTTTTGTTTAATCATCTTTCAAAACTCTGCATCATCAACGATCTAAACTACTTTATAATGATTATGTTTCAGTTCCAAATGCAACTCTCTAGATATTGTGGAGAGGATATATATAAAATACAAAGAGCTATAATAATATTTTGAACATATACACATACAAAGAACTCTAATAATATTTTGATGTTTATTTATTTTGAACATATACAAATACAAAGAAATCTAATAATATTTTGATGTATATTTGTTTGAATAGTGAAATAGCTATATGTGATCAAAGAATCAAACTTTCACATTTCCAAAAACTTTATATATATTGGGTTTTAATTATATAAAGTTAAATTGCAATTAAGGTAAAATTTGGTTTTATGTATAAGATTAAAGTTAAATGTTATTAAAAAATACATAATTTGATTGGAGGTAGTTTAAGTGGCTATTACAAGGTATGTTGACTTTCGTGTAATACCTAAGTTGAAAATGTCTTTTAATCCTAGAGTAAAACATATAACTATTTTCCATTAGCTAAGAGAAAGTCTTCCTCGAATATAAAAAAACACTACCCCTTATAAACCATCAACAAGTCATTTTAAATGATATAATTTTCTTTAAATAACAATAACAAATTAATATACATTCCTGAATACTAACCAATAATACAATCCTCATTATCGATTAACAATTAAATTATAACAAATTTTACCACTTTCAAAAAAAATCTTAAATAATATCTACCTCTCATCATAAAACAATACTTTAATATTTATCAATAAAATAAACATCAAATGAAATCAATATTTAATACATAAATAAGACAAAGCTTTCACCCTCAATGCCATCTCCATTAAACTCAAACACAATTGAGTGGACTTATCATATTGTCTAACGCAGCTCATTAAAGTCGTTTTCTTTTTTATTGCAAAAGTCGTTTTCTTCTTTATTGCAGAAAACAATTTGACATTGACCCATGGTTTCACTATGTATAAAGTTATCAATATACAAAAGTAAAATGATGTGAGAGGGTTTTTGTTGATTTTCATTTGTTGATTTTCATATCTAATATGTATAATTTTATTAAAATTTGGATCCTTTTTCATCTAATGATTTGACAGGTAAAGTTTACAGAGGTATACATACCCTATTCTACCTTACTCTACTTTCTTTTGGATTTGAACTTGTAACCTCTTAAAAGAAAACACATGTTTTTAACCATTAAACCCACTACAGATGGATATTTAGTTATATATATAATTTTAATACATTTTTATATTTGTGTCTTTTTTGTTTTTGTTTTTTCTTGAATTTAGTTACAATATAAAAAATAAAAAATATAAGTTCTATTTACTATAATTTTTCAAAAAATGATTTACAATTTTTTTAAGAAAATGTGATAAAAAAATTTATTATATTTTAAAAATTTCTTTTAAAAATATTAATTTAAAATTAAAATAAATTAAAATTAAAATTTTTAATATAAAAAGTTTTCACATTATTAAAAATAAATATTAATATAACATGTGATAAATTTGTACAACTTTTTCATTTTTCATTTAACTTGTGTGATAATCCAAATTTTAAAACAACACGACGAACTAGAATATGTACACTATATAATAAATATGCATGTAAAGCACAATTCCCTAATTGATATTAATGATGAGTAACATACTAATTCCTTATATTATGAAAACCTTGTATAAATAACGCTAATACATACATATAATCAAATAATATGTTCACGTTTATAATAATGATACTAATGACTTCTATACCTATGTATTCTCACCCATTGCCATGTGAGCCCTTTATTTGATTGATCCATACATTGATTCTATTTCATTTACCTTTAACCCCATATATACCTTTGCTATAGTCATAATCATAATTTAGAAGATCAAGAGCAAACCTTATATCTGAAGACACTGTTAAGAAATTAAAGTTGGAAACATTTCCACATCTTAAACCATACCCTCTTGGTTGGATATGTGATAATGCTAAATTACAAGTGACAAGAAGGTGTAAACTTAGGTTTGCTATCACTGCACATTTCGTTGATGAGATAGAGTTTGATGTTATTCCTTTGGATATATGTGGTATTGTGTTGGGAAGCCCATATTTATACAATAGGAAAGCTATTTTTCATCGTCATGAGAATAAGTATCATTTGTTTAAGAATGGAGTTGAGTACATTGTTAGAGTCCATACAAAGAAGATGAATTTATCACTTGTAAATGCAGGACAAATGAAGAGATTAGTCAATGCTAGCAAGAATTTTGTTCTCTTAATGATTAAACCCAAAGATGATATTGAAAATGAAGTATTTCAAGGCTGTGATGCAAAGTTGAAATCTGATCTATATGAGGTTGTTAATCAATATGATGAAATGTTTAAGGAACCAAAGGGATTACTTCCAAAAAGGGGTATCCAACATGAAATTCAATTGCAGCGAGATTGTCCTCTTCCAAACATTGGTATGTACAGAATGTCAGTGATGGAAAATGTTGAAATTAAAAAACAAATCCAAGAGTTGCTCGACAAAGGGGTTATTGTACCAAGCTCATCGCCATATGGATCTCCAATTGTGTTAGTGCCAAAGAAAGATGGTACATGGCGTATGTGTGTTGATTTCAGGGCTTTGAACAAAATTACAGTAAAGAATCGTTATCCTCTTCCTAGAATCGATGATTTACTTGATCAATTGAAAGATGCTAAATATTTTACTAAGTTAGATTTGAGAAGCGGATATCATCAGATCAGGATTGCCGAGGGAGACACATGGAAGACAGCTTTTAAAACAAAGCAAGGTTTGTTTGAATGGATGGTAATGCCTTT
>ML784814.1:654305-668422 GCA_009831015.1 Picea engelmannii
AAATGCTTCCTTATGTTCAATCAGAGAGTTTCAACAATAGATAAATCGGGATTGATGTTCAGGGTCTTTCCAGGTTCGATTTCTATAGCGATGCTTTTAGAACTAACTTTAGGAAATAATTCAACTGTTTCTTTTTCATCCTTTTCTATTAAAGAGTTTGTTGTTACAACTGAATCGATTTGATTTACAACAGCTTCAGAAAACATTTATGGGCTCATCTCTTCCTGGGTAATAGGGTCGAAGATTCCAGTCAATTGGTAGAGCGTGTTTTGTGTAACAGTAGAGGGGTCATAGATAAAGCAGTTGATTAACTCATCCTCTATCTCATCTTTGAAACTCAGGGATTTTCCTATGGTTAACACAGACATAGCACTTTCATCCTCAATGTCCATCCATAAAGAATTTTTGGGTTCCATATTGGGTGTAGCATGAGGACACATGGTAAGTTTTTTTGTGTCAGAACCATCAAATATGGTCATGGAACCAGATCTACAACCAATGAAAGCATCAGTTTTAGCTAACCATGGTCTTCCTAGAATTAGAAGGTGCCCCCCAAATAGGTTTTGGGTTGCAAAATGACAAAATCAGCAGGATACTCCCATGAATCAACTGAAATGACTAAATCATCGATTACTCCTTCTAGTTTGATGGTGGAACGATCAACTAATTCTAAAACAGTAGGAGTAGGTCGGAATTTCATTCTGAGTTGTAGCAATTGTGTAGTTTCTATTGACATAATATTAATTGTTGCCCCTAAGTCAACAAACACATGGGGAATAGATGTTTGTCCAATTTTGTCAGTGACTGTAGGGTTTCTTGGGTCACCATATTTAATAGGTGGGGTTTTTCCTAACATCAGTTCAGACAAGTCCCCCACTACATGCATTGTGAGGGGGTCCCTAGGTTTCCTTCCAGGTATTCTGATACATAGATCTCTCACAGTCTTGGCATAAATAGGGACATCTCTAATCGATTGCAATAGTGGAATGTTAACATGTTGATTTTGCAATTCTCCTAAGAGATTGAAGGATGGTAATTCCACAGTTTTGGTAATTTCCAGTCTTTCAGGCAATGGGGGGTCCATTGATTATTTAATAGGTTAGTCAATTTCTTCTGTATTAGCATATGGTTTTTCCCCTGATTCATTGTCTGATTCTGAAGATGGAGCATCTTCAATTATGGGCTTGACTATTCTCCCTGATCTTAATTTTATCTCATCAACAAATGTTGGCCTTCCCAGTGCAGGGTTCCTTCCTCCATGTCCTATGGTACCTGTAGGGTTAGTATTTTTGGGGATACGTCCTCTTGTTCTTCGATTCATGCAAACTATTCATTCCTAAGAAAAAAACTAATGTTCTTACAAAAATCTATAATTATCTTCCCCAGTAATAGTGCCAAAATGTTGGGCACTTTAATTGTCTAAATAAATATATAATTAAGGTGTTCAATATGAATTGTCAAACCCAGGGAAGTTTTGTTATTGCAAGTTAATTTTGCATAGTCTATGCTAGATTATGGAAGCAACATTATTCAAATTGTAGTAAGAAACCAAATTGAAAGGTTGAACTTTAACACAAGTTGCTGACACAGCTGGAGCTTCTACAAGATTTAAATCACACTTGCATAAATGAAATCCTGAACTAATGGGTGCATAAGAATCCTGGATTATCTAATCTATTCTAACTTTGTATTTTACTCTTGTAAAAGGAAAACGCTGTGCTAACTGCTGAAAGGAAACCTACTTGATTGCAGAAAGGGAATTCACACTTTTATTTTCATTGATTGAAAACAAAGATTTAATTCTAATGCAGAAAAGGAAAGTAATTCTCCAGTAGTATCCAACAAATTACTCTAACTCTCATGAGACACACAGATGCGCATTAAACAGAAAGGAACTGACTGTAACAATAGATATATGCTAGAAATGCTAAACAGATCAATTATCCAAATCAAAGCAGTTAATCTAAAATAGAAAAATAGAGGGGAGTCTGTGAGGAAGGTGGGCCCTTTCCCTCTCACTGAATCCACTCTAAAATAGACTATAGTAGGTTAAAGAAACTCAATCCACTTCTTTATTAATTCGCCAAAAAGGTTTAGATACAATGTGCTATTCTTCACTCTTAGTTCACAGTTAAAATTCGGTAGTGATGATTACAAAGGCTCTACTATTTAAAGACATAGTTATTCAGTTGAAAACGGACTTAGAAGAGCTTTAAGAATTGAATATTCTCAAGCTGTTCGTATGATATACAAAATCTATTAAATGATCTTGATCATTAGTGTGAGCCAAAACCTGTAACAGCCTTGAGGATCAATCTTCATGATTCAAATTTGCATGAGGGACCAGCTTCCAGGATCGGTGGATATATGTTGCAGTAGGTGTAGCAACTTCAAAAAAGGGTGTGCAATTGTTGTAGTCGTGTAACAACATGCAGAGTTGGCGCACAACTGTAACATCTTTGTGTAATGACAACGATCTTTCTTTAAGACTTGGTTGTTCTACACATTTTAATCATTAGTTGAATATTCATGGGTAAAATATGAGAAACACTACCAATCCAACATGTTAAAGTGAATAAAATATAAAAACAAGATTAATGATGCATACCTTGGGAAAAAGGGTCTTAGCAACAAATATTAGGCATTTAGCATAGAATTGGTAAGGTTGAATGAGCAAAAGAGATGGTGAAAAAGGGACATTTCTGGGTCCTAACAACAACTACACATACAAATAAAGAGAAATATTGTAATGTTAATCAAAATAACGAAATAGTTATTTCAATTATATTTCAACATATCGATATGATCATTTTCGTTGTTGTAGTTCACGCCCCTGCACAACTGCCTCCACGCCCTTCTTAGTGACATACCAGAAGTATGGTACATGAGTGCATGGAAACAAAAAAAATAGAAGGACAGGGTGTAGGAAATATAGTGTCAGAGGATGATTATGATACCCCAATCGTCAATTTTATGAATGTAAAAAAACATAAATCAAAGAAAAACCAAATGTATAAATTCATGACTTGTATTTGGATGTTTATCAATGTTTCTAGTATGAAACATTGTTTATATGAATTACTGAATTATTGATGCAGGAGCATCACCAAAAAAAACAAGCGAAAAAGTGGAAGGACAACTAGATATGCACCAACGTGCCTTGATCTAGGTGGATCCAAAACCGCTCGAAAATACTCAAATGTAGAAAAGGAGGATCTAGGAATGACCCAGAAGTCTCAGAAGGGTCCCAGGCTCAGAAAATGCTCAAAAATAAAAGTTCTCAGAATTGGATGAAACCAATGCCATTGCATCCGGATCGTTCTCCCAATTTCGGCCATATATTTACTTTCTCAAACAGAGCTCGTATGAAGAAGTTATGACACTCTGAAGTTTTTCGAAAACAACAATAAAAAGTTAAACATTCAACAGGCTGTACTGATGACGTCAGCAGTATGGATGTTGATGTCAGCATGACACGTGTTGCCTTCTAGAAGTCAACAGTTTGGCGGATCCAGCCAAATTTGGCAAATTTCTGCCAAATCTGGCGGTTACCACCAAATCTGGAGGAGGTTCGCTAAGTTTGGCGAACTGGTTAGTGGTCCTGCTTATTTAACTGGGCATGCAAAATGAGGTAGAGGGAGAGTGTGTAGAGGCTACATTGGAATCCATGCTAGGAGGTGTCCCACCTGCTAAAAAATAGATCGACTTTATACTCAAAAGTTGAAGAATTTCGAGAGGATTCTGAATATGCTCTCTATTTCTTCATCAGAGTAGCCAAATAGAAAAGTTCCTCCAGAAGAGAAGTTGGCACGCTTTTTGACACTGTATGGATTTGACAGGCAAATAATGCATTAGGATTCATGCCAGGAGGTGTCCCAGACGACCTGCTTAGAAATAGATCGACTTTATACTCAAAAGTTGAAGAATTTCGAGAGGATTCCAAATATGTTATCTGTTTCTTCATCAGAGTAGCCAAACAAAAAAGTGTCTCCAGCAGAGAAGTTGGCATGCTTTTCGAGACTGTATGGATCTGACAGGAAGAGGTTGCATTGGAATTTGTGCCAGGAGGTGTCCCAGGCGACATGCTCAGAAATAGGTCGACTTTATACTCAAAAGTTGCAGAATTTCGAGGGGATTCCAAATATGCTCTCTCTTTCTTCATCAGAGTAGCCTAACAAAAAATGACTCCAGAGCCCATTTGAACGAGCCAAGCCTACTTGAGTTTACAGTCAAAAGTTGTAGAATGACATTTTCCAGCCACCTATGATGTCTGTTTCTGCCGAGAATCGCAGATTTGAAAGTTGGTTTTTGGGAGCTCTTATGTAAGTCTTTCTTTGTAATTTTTAAGCATTTGAGATTAATTAAAGAGCGGTCTCACTATTGGAGTGGACCCAGAGACGTAGCCAAAAAGTCTGGTGAACTCCGTTACCAATTCTTGTTCATAGATGGTTTTCTTATATGTTTATGTGCTCATGTGCTTTATGGATGTTCTTTAATTTTGCATTACAAAGATGGTTAACAGTTAAAAATTCACATGCAAATAATGGTTAAAAGATCTTGAATTTTAGATCAAGTTAAATTTTAGATCAAGTTGGTATCAGAGTGAGGTTAACCATTGCTTTGTGAGTTGATGTTAACAAGATCGAAGCTTCAGTGTGGTGAAGGGGAAATTGAAGAGTTTGATCCAGAGATTGGTTCAAGAAGAGGAAGGATGTCTTCACCAAAAGGAGAAGAAACAACTTCTTATATCCCTTCTGAAGGGGAATTTTTGAAAGCTTTCATGAGAATGCAAACGATGGTAGAGGAGCTCTATCAAGATCGAAAGAAAGGTGAACAAGGTGGACCATCTCATACAGAAGATAAAAAATAAGAAGGTGGTGAGGAATCCCCTAAAACCCCACCAACTTCTCCATCTCTTCTTGATGGTTCTATTCCTTCTCCATTTGAAAAGAAAAAAACAAAAGTTGATCTTAATATGCCTCATTTAAAGCTTGATATTAAGTTTGAATTACCCATGTATAATGGAGAGCTTAATGCTGAACAATTGGACAATTCGATCCGTCAAATTGAAGTTTATTATAGGATTCAAAAGTTTACTGAAGATGCTGTTAAAATTCAGTTGGCTTCTCTCCGACTTGGAGGGACTGCTCTCATTTGGTGGGAGAGTAGATCTCAAGAGGATCTTTCCAAAAAAGGAAAAGTTGTTTCCTCTTGGTATGAGTTCACTTTAGCACTTAAAAAACAATTTTATCCATTAGGGTATATGCAACAAGCTATGATGAATTGGCATAATTTGAGACAAAGTAAGGGACAAAGTGTGCAAGAATACACACAATAATTTCGAAAAAGAGTATTGATACTTGGTATACCTCTCTACACTCAGGAAACTCTTCTCAAATATATAGGAGGATTGTATACTTATTTACGTCATATGATATTGATGTTTAATCTGACTAACCTTGACGAGGTGCGTGTTTAAGGAACTCACATTGAGTCAAAAGGGAAGAGTGTTCATGATATTTCTTCAGCTGAATCCGTCCAGGCAAAAGAAGGCAAGGAAAAGTGAAAAGTTAAACATGTAGCTACAATGAAGAAGGGTGATGAGAGACCTACATGCTCGCATTGTCAAAAGCAAGGGCATGAAGAGGCAAAGTGTTGGAAGCTACATCCTGAAATGAAACCAAAGTGGTTTAAGGAATGGAAGGGGAAGCAAACAACCACGGTTATCGTTGAGGACCTTAGATCAGATTCTGAGGATGAAACAAAGATAACAATCATAGGTGTGAAAGGTAAATCTATTGTTGATAATGATGCTAACATTAGTTCTTCATGTGCTTCTACTTCTAAATATGATGACAATTTTAAGGATAGAAAGAGGAATGCATTATTTCATATAAGAGTGATTACAAAACAAACAAAGGTTGACACACTCATAGATAGTGGATCTCAAGTTAATATTATTTAAGAAGAAGTAGTTAAGCAATTGATTTTAACAACGAAACCACACAAGAAACCTTCTCCATTAGGTTGGGTATGCAAAGATAAAAGATTACAAGTAACACAACAATGTGATCTAAAGTTTGCAATTACATCTAAGTTTGTAGATGAGGTTGAATTTGATGTGGTCCTACTAGATATCTGTGGAATTGCATTGGGTAGTCTGTACTTATATGATCGAAAAGTGATCTTCTATCGAGAACATAATCAATATCACTTGTTTAAAGAAGGAATTGAGTACATGGTGCATGCACATTCATTAAAAAATGACAAATCATTGGGCACTACACAACAATTAAAAAATGTTGTTAATGCAAGTCGGAATTTGGCACTTATGTCTATACAATGTAAGGAAGAAAAGAAGCCTAAGCATGAAAAGGAAGTGTCATTTCACTACAATGCACCTGTTTTGGTTGATAGTGTTTCTATGGTTAAAAGTCAACATGGTTCAGGTACAATCTCTTTCACATGTTCAATGTTTATATTCAGCTTATTACTCATCAGCAGTATGTGGTTGGGTCCGACAATGTTGAATGAAGATGTGATTAATGTACTTAACAATGTCAATGTAGTGTTGATTGTTGTATTGTTGAGTCAGATGTACAGATTTTAGGAGGAATGGATAGGTGATACAGGACAAGTGAGACAAACATGTCCTCACTTATTTTCTGAATGATTTCATGCTTTTTGTGGTCCAAAAGTTTCTCAGTGGGGAGGTGTGATCCAGGTGGATCCAAAATCGCTCGAAAATACTTAAATGCAGAAAAGGAGGATCTAGGAATGACCCAGAAGTCTCAGAAGGGTCCCTAGGCTCAGAAAATGCTCAAAAATCAAATTTCTCGGAATCGGAAGAAACCAACTCCATTGGGTCCGACTCTTTCTCTCGATTCCAGCCATATATTTACTTTCTCAAACGAAGCTCGTACGAAGAAGTTATGGCACTCTGAAGTTTTTCGAAAACAATGATAAAAAGTTAAACAATGAAAAGGCCGTACTGATGATGTCAGCAGTACGGATGATGACATTAACATGACACGTGTCACCTTCTAGAAGCCATCAATTTGGCGGATCTAGCCAATTCTGGCGGATTTCCGTCAAATCTGGCAATTACTGCCAAATCTGGAGGAGGTTCGCTAAGTTTGGCGAACTGGTTAGCGGTCCTGCTTATTTAATCGGGCACGCAAAATGAGGCAGAGGGAGAGTGGGCAGATGCTGCATTGGAATCCATGCCAGGAAGTGTCCCAGGTGACCTGCTCAGAAATAGATCGACTTTATACTCAAAAGTTGAAGAATTTCGAGAGGATTCTGAATATTCTTTCTATTTCTTCATCAGAGTAGCCGAACAGAAAAGTGCCTCCAGAAGAGGAGTTGGCATGCTTTTCGAGACTATATGGATCTGACAGGTAGAGACTACATTGGGATCCGTGCTAGGAGGTGTCCCAGGCGACCTGCTTAGAAATAGATCAACTTTACACTCAAAAGTTGAATAATTTTGAGAGGATTCTGAATATGCTCTCTGTTTTTTCATTAGAGTAGCCAAACAGAAAAGTGTCTCCAAAAGAGGAGTTTCCATTCTTTTCGAGACTGTACGGATCTGACAGGTAGAGGCTGCATTGATATTCATGCCAGGAGGTGTCCCAGGCGACCTCCTCAGAAATAGGTCGACTTTATACTCAAAAGTTGCAGAATTTTGAGGGGATTACAAATATGCTCTCTGTTTCTTCATCAGAGTAGCTGAACAAAAAAGTGACTCTAAAGCCTATTTGAACGAGCCAAGTATACTCGAGTTTACAGTCAAAAGTTGCAGAATGATGTTTTCTAGCCACCTATGATGTCTGTTTCTACCCAGAATCGCAGATCTGAAAGTTGGTTTTTGGGAGCTCTTATGTAAGTCTTTCTTTGTAATTTTTAAGGATTTGAGATTAATTAAAGAGTGGTCTCATTTTTGGAGTGGAACCAGAGACATAGCCAGGAATTCTGGTGAACTCCGTTACCAATTCTTGTTCATAAATGGTTTGCTTACATGTTTATGTGCTCATGTGCTTGATGGATGTTCTTTAATTTTGCATTACAAAGATGGTTAACAGTTAAAAATTCACATGCAAATAATGGTTAAAAGATCTTGAATTTTAGATCAAGTTCAATTTCAAATCACACCTTTTGAGGATGTTTTGAATTTGAAAGAATGAAGCATTAATGTAATATCTGGAAAAGATATTTTTTCTTTTATGGTTTAGAGATTGTAATGCAGATCTTGAGTGGTTTGTTGGAGGCAACTAATGTAATAAATGTAAAGTAGATATAGGCTTTAATTTGATTAGATAGCTAGAGGTTGTAGGAGGGAAAACTCTAGAAATCTCCCTCGTATGTATTGTAATGAATAATTATTCTCATTGTAAGAATTAGAGTTGTAGAGCGAGAGAATAGGAGAGCAAAGAAGAACAAAGATTGTAGAAGTTGTATAAGAAGAAAACTGATGTTATGGGACCCATGTACAAAATCACTTGAGTTAATATAAGAATTCTTTGACTCAATTTCATGGTTTTGTGATGAATTATGTTTACATCTATTGAATGGTATGTTTACAGTTTGTTTATATGATCTGTTATGCATTTGTTTCAATGCTTAGGTATATGTATAATTTCATGTTGAATGTATGAATTCTGTGAGAGGGAGAGCATGAGTTTTGGTTGTTTCTCATCCTGAGAATTCCTGCAAGGAGTGCAAGGAAGGTCAGCAAGGAATGCGTTGATAAGGTTCTGAGTTTTATCTCATAAATCTCATGAGAGATAATGTTGTTCTCATACCAACAAAAGTGCGAGCATAACACGGATTTTTGCAAGGTGTGCACAAGCCAGGTTGAAGTCTTAGACTTTTCCAACCTAGTGAATGGTTGAAGAGCTACGTTCACAAGGAGTGCGCAAAGTTGGGAAATTCAGATAATCAGATATTATCCTGAAGCCACAAGAAGTGTGGGCATAATCCCTTGGTATCCTTGAGTTCACAGCAAGAACAAGCTCAGAAGGGATAGAGACTTCAAAACGTTCGAAGGGAAAATGAGGGTCAAAGTTACCGCGTAGAAATTAAGCTCAGAAGGAGACGCCAAGTTATTTGGCTAGGAGTATTGATAACTTGAATGAACAGTTTAAATTCTCAGAGGGAGAGCTACCGATCTTCTATGGACCATTAGATCCAATGGATTAGCAGAGAAGTTAAGGATGAGTGTCTGTCAACACTCATAAGCTCAGGAGGAATAGTCGTTGTTAGATATGGATCAACGGGAGTCGTTGATATTGTGATTTCAAATTTCGACATTTCAAGAGTCGAGGTGTGGAGAAAGTCATGACTTGGAGGTCTTGAATTGCAAAATCCCGATACATGAAATTTTGACACAATCTAGATCGTCAGATCGTGGGAAGCTCAGGGTCGTCGATCTAAGGAGAAGAAGTCGCGAGTTTAGACTTCAGGAGAAAGGAAAGGAGTGGCATCACGAACTCACAAAACGAAAAACCCCGATGTGCTCGAAGGTGGACCCCAAGACCTGACTGAGGTCACATGGTTGAAGCATAAGGGAGGAGTTAAAGATCCGTTAGCCCATTTCGGGGTTTTGAGAGTCAAAGGAGTTAGTGAGACTCACAAAAGAAATCACGAAGTCACGAAACCCAAAACATATTTTTGGGTGAAGGTCGTGGTCACATAGGTTGGTCACATGGAGTGGAGGTTCGCACCTAGTCCTTGTTCGCACAGGCGTGACTTCTAAGAAGGAACTGTGGTAATATGCATTGGAGATTCCAGCTGGGAATCAAGGAGCCATTTTGGCTTAGGGAATAGAAAGATCCAAAGATCGGGAGGTCAAGAAGAACTTGCTGAGGTAGGGGTGTTGTGCCAATTATGCTTCAACGTTTATATGTTCATATGTTTTGATGACTAGCCTAGTTATGCATGAATGTCTATATGTTTTCTATATAAACAAAATCATTTATTGGGTATGGGGAATTGAGAGCGATGTGAAGGAGGGGGGAGGGGCCATTTGATATTCCACCTTCACATGGTTGGCCTTGTTCAGTAGAGAATAACCTATTCTCGAAACAAAGATAAGCTCATTAAGGTATGCAACCACTTAAGTTTTTTTTAGAGTATTTTACATAACTAAATACATGTTTATTTTTTTATATATTATTTACTCATATAGATAATTTGTGTTTTATGATTCATGTAGGTCTTGGTGATGGAAATTCATCTCGTGGACAAATATTATCAAGTTGTATGGGGTAATGGATCTAGAGAAAGGACAATGATAATGTAAGGGTTTTGATGTGTTTTTTAAAGTATAGAACTCAATGTAGAAATTATGGAGACATTGAAATGTAAAAATACAATTTTGATTATTGTTAAGATATTCATATTTTCTAGGACATTACTAGCATCAAATTAATGTATGATACCCCTATGTTTGTGGGATGCATAGAGGGTTTATTCATTGTCCCACAAACAAGCGGGTCTCATACATCAATTTGGTGTCTCGCTAGATTGTGACCTATCAGTATATTTTTGAGATATAAGTAATTTTATAAGTCAATGTGCAATAATATATAAACACATAAACATATTTTGATCAACCGTTGAAATATTGCACCTACAAATCTACTTTGGCATGTTTCTAGGACCATTTATCTCCCCATGTATATTTTGATCCTTTTAGGGGCCAAAGGGTAGTGCTTAACTTATCTTCCTTGATTTTTTCCTTTCCCCAAAAAAATATTGAATGCAGCTCTTGCCCCTCCAAGTGGGCTAAAACCCCCACTATCAGCCAATAATAAATCTCCAAATGACGCCACTGCATTCCATGCTTGTTCAACAAGGGGCCCTCAAATATGTATTATGTAAAGGAGCTCACAAGGTCAATTCAAAACCCAATGTACTTCATCGAGGGATACTTCATACACCAAGCGTTATGCCTCCTACATTCTAATGTATGAAGTGTTCTTCATGTGTGGGAACATACCCAAAAGTGTGTGATGAAGCCTACATTATAGGCCCACAAATGTGACTCCAAAAATCTCTTCAAAACCTCCATGTGATACATTACTTTATGGTGAAGGTCAAGTATATATAAGATAATACATTTCCTTTTTCCTCTAGTCTTCTCCAATACTTGCCTCCCCTATCTCCATTATGAGGCAAGTCTAGCGTATTGCTACTACATGTGTCTTGTTGCAGAAAGGTGCTCTACCATTCCTTGTTGCCTAAGTCTGCTCCCATGATGCACTACAGGTGAGATGATTCATGTGCTGAGGAGATGACATGGTAGAGAACTTTTGTAAAATCATGTTTAGGCACAATTATCCAACGTACATGTTCAAAAAATGACCGATACTTCTGAAAGAACCCTAATCGATATGTTGATTACACTTGAGGAGGATGAAACTATTCCATATTGAGGAAGAGAATACACTCAAGTCAAAATTCATGTCCAATACAGGGTCACTTGATTCTTGAAAAAAGGGAATCATGAAGAGAAACAAAATTAAATTTCTTCATATACCTTGTATGTATCCCCTACACGGCTACAAAGTGATGCATTATGGTTTGAAACAAAACATTGATTGCTTGAAATTATAAGCAACTTCATGACTGCAGTCAATGTTTTGTTCATAAATTGAGTTGGAGAGGCCTAGCGTTCCAAGGATAAAGCCCTTAAATACTCCATAAATAATCAAGCACTCAAGATGATTTTTTTTATCATGGTGGCTAGCATGACT
This sequence comes from Picea engelmannii, assembly GCA_009831015.1. Lineage (NCBI taxonomy): Eukaryota > Viridiplantae > Streptophyta > Pinopsida > Pinales > Pinaceae > Picea > Picea engelmannii. The sequence continues at coordinate 666,065 of ML784814.1, forward strand.
AGATTGGTCAAAATCGACCATCACTCCACAATATTGTGTGATGTGTCCATAATTAGCATACTCAGTGCAAAAACAATGTCCATATTCCCACATAAATGGGAACAAATGCACCTCTAAAAATGTGAACAAAGGACGATGTCATATGTCTAATAATTGAAGCATTAATAAAAACATAATACATGTTAAAATTCAAATGTGCAATATTATAAATAGAATGTGGTACTCATAGAGGTTATCATAGAGTTGTTGCACCTAATCCTTATGTTTAGTGCAATTAGATATTCTCCACATGGTTTATGACTAGACACTACATATTTCTCTTGTATTTGGTCAGTGACCCAATTGTTGGGAAACATTTTTGGCATATTTTCTTTTAAATGATTAGGATAAGGAATGGTTCTACCATTCAACTGTCTTAATGATTTCCTGTCACTATCTATTTTCCTTATTTTCTCTTCATATAATGTGACCCATGGTCACATTTCCTCCGCATTGTAAATAATGAATTTATTCATGGCATCAATTTGTAAATTCATTGATATATACAAAAATTCAAAATGAATAGAACGAGATCATATATATATATATATATTATAAACTTAAAGAACGAATTTATTGATGGCATCAATTTATGAATTAATTGATTTATAAAAGAATTCAAAATGAATAGCATGGGATGAAATATATATTATCAACTTCAATATAAATAATTTCTCTATACTAAGTTCACAAAAAATAACTAACTTACTCTTTATCAAGCTCCTTTTTCCATTCATTTGGAGTAGTTCCCCTTCCCTTTTGTCCTCATCTAGATGATTGTTGAAAAAGAGTTCCCCTATTGTGTCGTCAATTTGCTTGATGTACTCACTTGCATAATAGAATGACTAATATACTATGTACCCTTCTTCCATATATCCCTCTAGTTTTTCCCTTTGTCGAACAAACCCCTACAATTTTTTCATGTACCTCTCTAACAAGAATGTAAAATGACATGAGAACACCCCAACTAATTCAAATTCATTAGGTACATGAATTATAATATGGACTTGCAAGTCCATAAAACTAGTGGGGAATTCATTTTCAAGCATACAAACAATCTCGGTTATCTCTCGATGCCACTTTGGAATGCTAGACATATGAATATCCTTTGATGTGATCCAGTGTACAAGTGAAAATAATTTTGATATGTAATCTTTCAGGTCCTGGGGGAGTCATAATTCACACAACCACGCATGAATAAAGGATAATTACACTACAAAATAAACACACACATCATTAATTTCAATAAAACTATGAGTGCATAGAAATTTTTTACCAACATCTTTATAGAAGAAGAATCATGTATTTGACATGCATATCCTTATAAGGTTTAGATGGTCATGTGATTTCAACCCCCCAAAAGTCCCTTCTACAATGAAGCAATGTCATATACTTGACCCATATAAAGAACATGACTTCACACCCAATATAACATCCTACAACATAGAAAGTTCATCTTTCTTCAAAATCGATGAGACATCACCTTCTTTAAAATACCAAGAGAGACCAACCTCTCCTCTAGTTTCTTTTCTTGGACAATGTCTCTTTTTAGTATTTCAAGAAATAAGACCTCTCTTAATAACTAATGTGTTGTTTTTATTTGATGATGTGTGCCTCCATAAATAAGATGAAACATTTTTTAATATATGAATGGGATATAGTAAGTGGCCAATCTTAAGATGTTCCCAATATGGAAGATCATAAAATAGATATTTCATTTTCATCCCAATGGGAATTTTATCAACATAGGTATAAAAAAATTCAGGATCATCACTTGAAATAGTCATAACTATGTACATGTAATGAATAAATATTTGAAAATAGTACACATTGTTCTTCAGTGTATTTTATGCAATCCCTCCAGGTTTCACTACTTGGAACCTCTCAGAAAAGGGGTTATAGAAAAAAGGGCATACCTTGTTGAATTCTGGCTTATTCTAGAGAGAGAACTTGTAGAGAATGCCCCACATAGAATGTTTGTTGTATGGATCTGAAAATGGTACAAACAATACTACAGACTGTACTCTAACCAATACATTTGGTCTTACTAAATTTGAATCTGTTATGAAGAATTTATGACGTTTTTACCTGAAACACTTGTTTTAGACTAGTTTCAGGACTAGCCAAAAACCCTATTTTCCACGGAGTGTAACTCCAAAAATACAAAGAACCCCAAGTTTTAATTGTTATTACAACTACTTGGATATGTTTCTTCAACAACCTCCAAATTTCATGGTCTAAATCATTCTAGAAAAAAGCGTTATTGCAAAAATGGTGAGATGACCTGTAAATAACCTACCTTAGAAATCATCATCAAAA
>ML784814.1:678149-709848 GCA_009831015.1 Picea engelmannii
CCTTTGGTGCTTCTTGAAATCATGTCACTTGTCCAACTTCCTGCATTACATCAAGTCTGGATGTTGTCACATATAGTAAGATACCAATCATTGACCTGTATTGCGTCTGGTCTGTAGACTTTGAATCATCATCTTTTCTCAACTTGCAACTAGTTTGCATAGGAGTGGTAATTGATTTGCAATATTCCATTCCGAACCTCTTTAGCATTTCTCTGATATACTTAGTTTGAGAAATAAAAATTCCTTGGTTTCTTTGACGTATATGAAGACCTAGAAAGAAGGACAGTTCTCCAAGTATTGACATTTCAAATTCATTTTGCATATCCTTTGTAAATTTTTGGCTTAACCTGTCATCAGTACTTCCAAAAATAATATCATCAATATAAACTTCAATTAATAAACTACCATCTTGAGTTACCTTGATGTAGAGGTTTCCATCTACACTTTCTTTTCTGAACCCTGTCTGATGTAGATATTTATCCATTCTAGAGTACCATGCTCTAGGAACCAATTTTTCAATGTAGACTTCTTCTTCAAGTTCCTCGTCCAGAAAAGATGATTTCATGTCCATATTTGTCTATATTGTTCAAGACTCTGCTACACAATTGTCCATAATTTTGACTCATATGTCATTGTACTATCATGAAGTACTATTGCAACTGATTAATCTATCATATTGTACTTCTTCTAACTCAATGCACTGAATCTGTCTACTCAAATTCTACAAGCTGCTTGAAGGATGGTTCGTTGGTCTATCTCATATACCACATAGACTCCCCTTGTCTATTATTCATATTATCTGGGAGTCTCTAAGCCAAATGGCTTAGAGAAATTCCTTCTTTGAAGTGTATTCATCATCATCTTCATTAGTAGATTCATCATCTCTCTGAGCTCTAAATTCTTTCTTTTTGTCTATGAATTCATCTTTCACTACAGTGTCTAAAAGTACAATTTCTTGAACCTGTTCCTTATTTTCATGTCCTTCTTTTCTTTCAGTTATTTTCCAAATCTTTTTGTATATGACATCTTTCCTTTTCTCTATATAATTTTCTTTGTCTCGTTTCATTTCCAATCTTGCTATCTCTGGGACCTAGTCTTTGTTCATCTGTTCTTTGTGTTTTGAGCAGCCACTGTCAACATACCAACCACGCTTATTTTGGTTATCTTTTAGAGAGAGTTTGCATTATTCATTGTTATACTGATTCTACTTTCTTATCCATGTTATATTATGAGGCTCTTGTCTATGATTTTTATTGTTTTATTATGGTTTTCTAGGAGGGACTGTCATTCTGCAATATTTGTCCATGTGTCCAAAGTTATTGAACTTATAGCATTCCACTTCAGTGCTCAATGATTAAAACCTATTGTAGTTTCTTCTCTGTGTTTCACTAGGACTTCTTGGATAACCATTTTGTGTATGACTTTCAAAGTTGTTTATGTTCCTGCTATTAGCTCTTCAATTTATATTTTTATGTCCAAAATTATTGCATGCATAACATAAACCCAAATATATAGTTTGATACCTGGGACTTGAAGATCTTATTAAATGATTTACTCTTAGGAATCCTTGTTCTTCCTAAGGCCTATTTGTTTCTGTCATTCGTTGATTCTAAAATCTGAATCCTCTCGATGAAGGAGTGTCCCTGTAATCTTCATTGTAGGTCTTCCTATCCCCTTTGATTGTTTCTGCATAACTTTTTTGAAATGTTTCTTATTTTTTTTCTTTGGAGATTGATCTATTTTCTGTCTGATTCTATCCAAGTCCGGACTTGTCATGATTAGGCCTTTGAATGTTGATAGTTTCATCCAAAACTTTTGATTTGTTCTACATATTTTCCTTTTGAAGATCCTTTCTCAATGTGACAATCTCTGATTCCAAATTTCCAATGATCCTGTCTCTTTCTTCTAACTGTTCTTTGAGTGTTTCTTCAATTATTTTATATTCTTCTATTTGAACCTTCAATTCCATGATGATATGCTCTAGTTCTTGAGTTTCTTCCTTCTTGTCTAGTTCTACTTGTAGCTTCTTGTTTTTCCTCTTTTCCCTTCTTATAACTTCTATGGCAGTCAACAATTCTTCTCGGTAGTCAACTTATGTATATTCATATTATTCTTTTGTGTCTTCTTTATCTGATTCTTCTACTGCCATTAATAGAACTATTTATGTCTCATTATCACTGACTTCATCTTCATCTGATGAGGAGATGTCTTCTTTGGTGCATAAGCTTTTCTTGAAAACTTTCTTTGTGGTTCCTTTGCCTTTATATGTTTGTTTTCTATTTGAGTAATCTTCATCATTACCCTTATTTTTCTTATGAGAAAATTTGTTATCAAAATGACCAATACTATCACAATTAAAACAAATCAATGGAATCTTACCTTTATATCTATCGGTGGTTCCCTTGTTCAATCTCTTGACAAAATTGGCCATTTCTTCATCATCTTCCAAGATGTCACTGTTGTTTCTATGTTGTTTTTGTTTTTGTTTTCCCTTTTTCTTTGACCTTTTGGACGCTTTGAAAGATGATTCTTTTATATATAGATTTTCTTGTTCAGTTCTCATTTCATATGTTGTGAAGATTCCATCTAGTTCGTCCATGCTTATTGAGTCTAGATCTACTCTTTATTCTAGTGTTGATATCTTAGGATCAAATCTCATAGGAAGAGATCTTAGTAACTTTTGAACAATTACAGATTCTTTAATTTCTTCTCCCAATCCTATGATTCCATTTACTATTTCATTGACTTGTAAGAAGTAAGATGCAATATTCTCATCTTCCTTCATATTTAGTTGTTCGAATTGACCTCTGTAAGTTTGAATCTTTGTTGCTTTGACTTTGGAATATCCTTCATAAATATTTTGAAGTTTGTCCCAAATCTATTTAACGGATTTAAAATGCATAAATTTGGTGTATATTGATTCACCAAGACCATTCAGAAGTGCATTTGTATCTTTGGAATTATTTTGAACAAGTTTTATTTCTCTTTCACTTGTTGGAGGAACTGTTGGTTCTTTGTATCCATCTACTATAGATTGCCAAATTTCAAATCCTTGTGCCTATAAATATGTTTTCATCCTTCTGCTCCAGAATGCATACTCTTTTCCATCAAACTGTGGTATTCCATGTTTATACATTTTGTTTCTCTCCATGATCTACCTTTCAGTGGTTAAACATATTCTTAAAGCAACTGGCTCTGATACCAATTGTTGGATTACTGAGAGGGGGGGTGAATCAATAATATATCAACAATCACTTTTTAACCACAAAATGAAAGTGTGATATCAATGTAGCATTATCATCTAATAGTTGAAGATTAAATAAACAATGAAAAAATTATCAATCATACACATACACAATACACCAGTGTTTTTACGTGGAAACCCAAAGCAGGAGAAAATCACAGCATGATTTTTCTTATATGTATTTAAGAATTACATTCATTAGAAGCACCAATTTCCTTTATTTTCCAGTTGCAACTGGAAGGAGGCTCCAACCCCCTATGTTCTCCAGCTACAATCGGAATGTGGCTACAAGAACCTGTCCTTTCCTCGTCCAACCACCCTGACGTAGAATTAGAATGATGGAACCGTTGTCACACTATCACTATGAGATATATTATTGTAAACTTGTACCAATCAACCTATAATCAAAATGTAACAACCTTTACCAATAACCTGTGCCAACATGTACCTCAACCTGTGCCATAAACAAATGCATCAACCATGCACCAAACCTGTACAAATAAACTGTCACAATAACCTATCAAAACAACTTGTAAGCAACATGTACCATAAACAAGTGCATCAACCATGGAACAACATGTACCTCAACCTGTACCATCAATGAGTGCATCAACCATGCACCAAATATGTATCAATCATGCATCAAATGCACATAAACTATGACTCTTCAAGATGTACCAACATCATCAACTATACACCTCATGTATGTGACAACTCATCAACTACTTGTCTCAACCATGTACCCAACATGTACCTCAACTAAAAATACTCATCAATTTCATTATCCAATTCTGATTTGTAACACTATAATAGAACTGGTGTATATGATCACATACTTGCAAACCTTCCTTAACTTTAACAACAAAATACTAGCATTTTCATCAAACTTTACTTTAGTCTCACATGACTAATTTTGGATTAGTCAACAAACCTAACTTGAAATAATCATAACTATCTACCTGTAATGAATAAAGATCTGAAAATATTACAAAATGTTCTTCAATATCTTTTATGCAATTCCTCCAAGTTTCACTTCTTGGAACCTCTCATAAAAGGAGTTATAGAAAAATGACATACCTTGTTGAATTCTGGCTTATTCTAGAGAGAGAACTTGTAGAGCATGCCATGCAAGGAATATTTGTTGTATGGATCTGAAAATGGTACACAGAATACTACAGATGATACTTTAACCAATAAATTTGGTCTTACTCAATTTGGATCTGTTATGAATAAGTTATGACGTTTTACCTGAAACACTTGTTTTAGACTAGTTTGAGGACTAACCACAAACCCTATTTTCCACGGAGTGTAACTCAAAAAATACAACAACCCACAAGCTAAAATTTTTATCACAATTTCTTGGATATGTTTCCTCAACGACCTCCCAATTTCACAGTCTGAATCATTCTAGAAAAAGAAATCTATTGTGAAAATAGTGAGATGACCTATAAAGAACATACCCTAGAAAGCATCATCAAAAGAATTTGTCCTCCCTTGAATTTCAGCCTTATTTACTTCACCTTCCCTCTGAAATTTGGCTTAGATATCCTTTGGTGACCTCAGTCACTTGTAGATATTCAATATGCTCAAGTGTTGTTAAAATGAGAGAGTCTTTCCTCTTATTTATACTTTCATGTAGCTTCCTTAAGGGGTTACCTTTTAACCATCTTAACCCACTTTCCTTATTTTAGGGTTAACCCACCTCTAACCACTTGTACAATTAGTAATTTCTCCATTAGTTTTACATCCACTTTGACTTATAGTACACTTATCACTTCACTTTATTATTTACCTTCTAAAATCTCTTAAACCAATTTCCTTATTTTAGGGCTAACCCACTTCTAACCACTTGTCCACTTAGTAATTTCTCCATTAAGTTTATTATTTAAATAATTTTTTTGTATCCACGTTGACTTATAGTACACTCATAACTTCACTTTATTGTTTAAATAATTTCTTCTTTGCAACCACTTTGACTGCTTTGACCTTTTGGGGCTTCTAGATGACTGATGAGGGTTCTCCAACTTCACATGGTCATAACTCTCTAACCGTGAGGAGTTATGTGACATTCCACATGCCACTGGAAATGACATGACATGTACTATCCATCTAGAATAGTTTTACCTTAAAATATATTAAAAATCATACCATTATACATCAAACAAACTTGGGTTCATTAATCAAACCTTTGTGCTACCAAAATTTTCTACCAGACTTTCTTCAAGGGTTGACATCAATGACAACCAACCCAAATAATCAACAAATTCCACATAATGTTTAAATCTTCTTCAAGGTGAATTGTTTGTTGTCCAAAACGATACAATATGTTGATTTAAAGTGTTTAGATTCAAAAATATTTAAATATGATGAGTGAAATGATTGTGATTAGAATAATTATGCCTTTTCCATATAATATAACTATTCAGTAATAATAATGATGATGATGTAATTGATCCAGATTTTATGAGAACAACGAAATGAATACATATTATTAACAAGTGTTTAACACAAAATAACAGAGATACAGTAAAACTGGTTTTCTATTCAATAACGAAATAAGCTGAAACTATAAAATGCAGCAAAAACAAGCTTGTTGGAATGGTGGTGGCTTATCTCTGAGAAGAGATGTGACGACAACGTGCATTCGCAAGAAGAAGGTTATAATGAGGCTCTGAAGGCCTTTTTACAATAAGAAAGAATGTCAAAAACCCTAGACATTCAAAAACCTAACCCTAGGAGATGAAGCGCCAAAAGTCATGTGGGCCCCGTTTGGGTAAGTTAGTACATCAACTTCCTGAGGTCGTAACTTTTGCATACGATCTTCGTTTTAGGCATGTGATAGCCCGTTGGAAAGGTATCGTTGAGGATATTCATTTTGGGGGATTAATATTTCCTTGGGATACCATTGAGGAGCTCGATACCGAAAAACCTTCATTTAGGCCATCAAAATGGCCCCGGAAGTTAAAACTGCTAAAAATAGTAAATTGCCAAAATTGTCAGAAAACTGTTTTGAGCCAGTTCTAAAAGGTGGGTGGCCAATGATATCCATATGGATCAATCATCCCTCCTTGTGAATCAATGGTATTCATTGCATTGAGGTCCCCCATTAGATGAGGAAATTTCTGTTGAATTTGGCCCCAGGTGAGCCACCTGCCTTGGTGCAGGAGCTACCCTGCTTTGATGACTCAGTAAAGATGGATCCTTTGTTGTCGAGTGCCCTTGATATGTATGTCCACAATATGATCATTGGATGCCTATTGTATACAGTCAGGTTTGAGCTCTGTTGGTGTCAGTTGTTCTGCTACTTCTGAGGTGTCCAATAATGGTGGGAAATAAGGGCGAAGGAGATCCACGTTGAACACTCGGTGCAGGCCAAAGAAAGGAGGAATGTTGATCTCAAAAGAATTATCCCCCATGACCTTGGTGATAGTGTATGATCTTTAATGGAGTGGGCAAAGCTTCCGATGGGGTCTTGTAAGGCATTCTTTCTGCAAGTACAACCAAACATTGTCACCCACCTGAAACTTATGTGGCACCCAATGTTGATCATGGCGATGTTTGTACTTGTCATTGGACTTCTCTAGAATATCCTGAACCTATTGGCGGATGTGTTGGATCCACTCAATGAACCGGGTGGCTTTGTCAGCTTCAGTTGGAGATGAAGATGAGTCAGTTGAGGTGACCACAAGGGGAATTGCAACATCTATGGGACCCAATGGTTGGAATCCCAACCCCACTTGAAAGGGGCTGTGGCCAGTTGATCTATGAAAGGCTCGGTTGTAGATATGTTGGACATAGGGAAGGATCTCATACCACGTGAGAGGGTGCTTTGTATTATACATGTGAAGGATATGCACAATCATTCGATTTACAACCTCAGTTTGGCGATCTGTATGGAGGTGGAAGGCCATGGATTTGGTGAGCTTGGTGTCCAGCAATGACCAGAGGCTAGACCAGAATGTGATGAGAAATTGACTATCCCAATCTGAGATAATGGTTTGTGGGATTCCAAAATGTACCTAGACTTGTTCAAAGAAGAGCTTGGCAATGTCCTCTACTATGATGCTCTTCTTGCAGGCAACCAGAATTGCCATCTTAGAAAAGCGATCAACAACCACAAAAACACAGTCATTTCCCCACTTGGTGGATGGGAGGCCCGACATGTAGTCCATTGAGATGGATTCTCATGGCCTTTTAGGAGTAGGAAGAGGGGTGTACAGGCCCTGTTTCTTAGTGGTCGGTTTGGAAATAGCGCAGGCAGTGCAGGACCTGATATACTTGCCGACCTCCTGTTGAAGTTTTGGCTAGTAGAAATATTTTTGTAGCATCACCGCTGTCTTTTCAATGCCGAAGTGTCCTGCCACTTGACTGTAGTGGGATTCCCAGATCATCTTCACTCACTCACTTGATGGAACACAGATATGACCCAGATGACACAATAACCCATCCTGAAGATGTAAATTATCGACAACTACATTTGCACCCAACATTTGGTAGATGGTGGCAAAGTCAGGGTCTATCTCATAGAGTTGGGGCCATCCAGATGTATCATGGCCGCAAGAATCTAGCACTGTGGTGAGTGCCTCTACTGGCGGTCTATTGAGGCAATCAACGACGTGATTTGTGTTTCCTGTTTTATACTTGATGTTGAGGTGGAATTGCTGCAAGTATGTGGACCACTTTTGATGGCGGTCATTCTATAATTTTCCCTGTGTCTGCATGAAGTGCAGTGGCTTATGATCAATGTGGATGACTGTCTCCTTCCAAAGAATGTAATGTCTCCACTGGTGGCATGCTTGCACAATGGAGTACATTTCTTTGTTGTAAGTAGGGTACTTACAAACAGTATTTGATAGTGTCTCACTATGATAGGCCACGTTGTGGCCATGCTAAGTGAGAATGATGCCCACAACATAGTCTGAAGCATTTGTCTCGATCTAAAAGGGATGTTGCAGGTCTGGTAGTGAAAGTACTGGGGCTAAGCACAAGCGTTTCTTCAAATCATCGAACGCTTGTTGATGGGACCGGCCCCACGCAAATTTCTCCTTACCGCTACCCCTGTTTATTTGGATGAGGGCCCATGCAATATGGGAGAAACCCAAGATGAACTTGTGGTAGAAATTAGCAAGTCCCAAGAAGCTCCGAATCTTAATGAGTGTTGTTGGGGCGGGCCAGTTAGGGATGACTTGGATCTTGGCTGGTTCCACATGTACGCCATGATGATCAATAATGTAGCCCAGATAATGGACCCTGTCCATGATGAAGGATAATTTTTCTAGGTTGGCGTATAGCTTGTGCTACTGTAGGGTGTGCAGAACCTATTGAATATGTTGCAAGTGTTCGGCCCAAGTCTTGCTATAAATTAGAATTTCATCTAGATACACCACTAAAAAATTATTGGTGAATGGTCACAGGATATTGTCCATCATCCTCATGAAAGTGGCTGCAGCATTTGTCAAACCAAAGGGCATGAAAAACCATTCAAAAAGTCCTTCCTTTGACTTGAAGGAAGTCTTCCATACATCTATCTATTCTATCGGGACTTGGTGGTAGCCAGATTTCAGATCAATCTTACCGAAGTATTTAGCCCCCGTGAGTTGATCAAGGAGGTCATCGATTCAGGGAATCAAGTACTGGTTTCTGACAGTGATTTTATTCAGAGCCCAATAATCAATACAGAGTCGCCAGGTTCCATCTTTCTTCTATACCAACATAATTGGGCTCCCGCAAGGTGATGAGCTAGGGCAGATGTGCCCCTTGTGGAGAAGTTCTTGGATCTATCACTTGATCTCCTCATTCTCTAACAAAGAGCGACGATAGACTGACCCATTGGGAAATGGTGTGTTGGGGGTCAAATCGATGGGGTGCTTGACCTGGCAGTGCAGAGGTACCCCTGTAGGTGAGGAGAAGATATCTGGGTATTCTTCCACGAACTTATCTACTTGCTTCTGCTGTGTGGAGAGGTCGAACACAGAGACCCTGGATGTGGCTGCGATCTTTCGCTTATTCTAAGAGAGAATCACAAAGAAGATAAACTTCCCCATTTGAGAGATGACCTTCCTGCATTGCTTAGCAGAGATCAAGGAAATAACACTAGGTGGGACTGCCTCGGTTATCCTGTACAATTTCCTGTTCAAAGTAATAATAACACTACGAGGCTTAGACTCATATACAACATGACGTTTTCATAAATAAGGTTGGCCCAAAAGAACGTCACAAACTTCGAGAGGAGAAACATCACACCATACCTCATCTTTGAAGGGCTTGATGTCGTACGATAGTCGACACTGTTGGCTGATGTGGAGATCGCTTCCTTGGTGGAGCCATCCAATGGTGTAGGGTTGTGGGTGTTACATTGTTGGAAGGGCCAGCTGCTTGACAAACTCTATTGAGATGAGCTTCTTATGGCTACCACTATCAACGATGAAGTGCAGCGGGGTGCCTTTTACCCACATCTATGAATGGAAGAGGCACTCTCCTTCTTCTGGCTCGTCTGGTTCACCAGGCTAGAGCTTGGTGGTAGCAACGGTGGCACTGGGTTCCGTGTCAATGACCTGTCTTCCCCTTTCTGGTTCTGTCTCGGAGTCAAAATCTGCATCTGATTCAGAGGCTTTCACTTCGACCACCAACGACTGCTTTGAGCGGCATTCAACAGTGTTATGCCAAGGGATCTTATGGAACTCGCACCACTTCTCGGTATCTTTCTTTGTCTTTTCGGTGTCCTTATTTGCTTGCAGCTTGTACTAGTTTTCCTGATACCGTCCATATTTTCTCTTTCCTTTGTTCGGTGGGTTGGGGCTGCCCTTTCCTAGATTTTGTTGTGAGGAGTTCCCAGGCCCAAATTTCCGCGTCTTTTGTTTGAGCTTCTACTCGATTTTCACAACATATCGGTAGGTCGTGCCCAAGGATGAGATGTCTAGAAATTCCATTTCGGTCTGGATGTATCTATGCAGATCACCGCGATACTTGAGCACTAGATGTCGCTCTGAATCTTTGATACCCAACTTGGTGCGTAAGGTATGGAAGATATTTGTGAAATCTGGCACTGCTTGGTCTCTTTCTTGTCACAATGTGGTCCATTTGGTATACAGGTCGTCATAACTTCCGACAAGGTAGTATTGTTCCTTAATAGAATCCTTGAAGGATTCTCAGGTGGTCGTGACTGAAAATAATGAGGTTTCCTCTGTTTCCTTTTGCTCACAGAAAGTTTCCCACCAATATTTGACATGGGGAACGACTTTGAGTAGCGCAAAAGTAATCTTTTCTCTATTCAAAAATTTATGAACAAAAAAATACCCTTCTAGTAGATTCAACCACTTGTCTACAACATCTGTGTCTATCTAACCTTCAAATATAGGAATATGAAAGTTTATTTGTACCTTGAAGGGGGTGGCACCTTCGTTTAAAGAAGATGCATCGCTTGTTGGTAGTCGCCGAAGGATTTGCGCGAAATTATCCATCATCTCATTCCTCTGTTGCGTGAGGGCTTCCTCAATCAACAGTTTGAAAAGATATCCTGTCTCGTCATCTTTATTTTCTCCTACCATGGGAGGTCGCTTTGGCATGCGAGAGCTTCTGTCCTTAAGAGAAACAAGCTCGAGACCCAAGTCTTTGTACTCCGACCTCGTTGGGGATATGCATTAAGACAACAAGGAGCATACCGCTCTAATACCACTGATCTGAATTTTATGAGAAGAACGAAATGAATGCAGAATATTAACAGGTTCTTAACACAAAATAATAGAGATACAGTAAAATTGGTTTTATATTCAATAACGAAATAAGCTGAAATCGTAAAATGTAGTGGAAACAAGCTTGCTGGAATGGTGGCGGCTTATCTCTGAGAAGAGATGTGACGACAACATGCATTCACAAGAAGCAGGTTACAATGAGGCTTTGAAGGCCTTTTTACAATAAAAAAGAATTCCAAAATCCCTAGACATCCAAAAACCTAACCCTAGGAGATGAAGCGCCAAAAGTCATGTGGGCCCCGTTTGGGTAAGTTAGTACATCAACTTCTAGGGGTCGTAACTTTTGCATACGATCTTCGTTTTAGGTGTGTGATAGCCTGTTGGAAAGGTATCATTGAGGAGATTCATTATGGGGGCTCAATCATTCCTTAGTCTATAATTGAGGAGCTTGATACCGAAAAACCTTCATTTAGGCCCTCAAAATGGCCCCGGAAGTTAAAACTGCTAAAAATAGTAAATTGTTAAAATTGTCAGAAAACTGTTTTGAGCCAATTGGAAAAGGTGGGTGGCCACTGATATCCATCTGGATCAGTAATAATAATGTTATTTGTATTATTTGTATTATTCAAATATTACAAGACAAAGTTATAATATAATCGTTTATTAAAATCAAAATTATTATATTTTATTAATATTTAATTTTTCCAAACATTTTATTGATTTTATATTATCCAACTATTATAATATATGAAATTTATTCAATACAATTTGAAAATTTTTAAATATAAAGGATAATAATACATTTTAATGATCTATACACTTTCAATGAAATGGTTTCACAATTTTTTTACTCTAATATTAACTTTATGAATATTCTATTAAAAAAGAATATGATCAAACATTTTATGATTAGTATTTTAAGAATTTGTAAAATTGACAAAGGTTTCTATACTTTTAGATAAGTATGGATCATTAAAACTTTACTTAATTGTGACTAGGTTCTAGAAAATGACTCTTTTAGAATTTCCATGTCCTTCCTATATTAACATTTATTTCAAGGAATTATTAATATAAGTTTATATGGTTGTAAAACTAAAGGATGTAGTGGAATAGGTGAAGGCCCTGATAGTTGCACTAGTTAAGGTTGGGAATGCCATCAAAGTTGTTAATTCCAACACCACAAGTGTGATTCCATAACTCATAGATGTTGCACAAAGTTATTTTGTTGGAATTTTCCTTAAAAGTTCCATCAAAGTAAGTATATATTTATTTGAATTTTTTTTTCAAACAATAAAAAAATTGAGGTTTGATTTTTTAATATCTTCCTTTTTTTGTTAAAGAAAATATAATTTAAAATAAATATTTACTACTATACATCACCGACTTTGTGATATCTCAATAAATTATTAGTAATTCAAAGGTTAGCATAAAAATATATTAATACAATACAACATAAATTTGTTATTATTAACAAAAAATATGTCAAAACCACATCCTATGCTTGCACTATTTAATGTATTTTAATTATGTGGTTGTAAATGGTTGCTAATTTTTCATATCCAACATAATTATAAAATGAAGAAAAAAAAACATAATTGGCCATTATAGATACTCATAATAAAATGATGCATCTACAATACAAATGCTGAAACAAAGCATTTGCAAATCATTCTCCATTGTCATTGTTGGGCCCTTTGTTTTTGAGAAAAGAATTGCACAAGTGTTGGTTGCGTAACCTCCATCAAAGGCTGAAAGGAAGAACAACAAAAAACAGTTGCAGAAGCCAATACAACACCAGCTAAATACAAAATATAGAACATAATATAATTGTAAAAGGTTTGTTGATTGATTTAGATTTAGTTGGTCGGTTTAGTCGGGGGATGAGTTCACTCATTCATTTTGGTAATTAGTTGATATTGTTAGGTCGAATAACGTCTATCAGAGTTATGTCCGTGGGCATTGCCCAATGTTTTATATGGTAAATCAAGAAGAGTATATTTTGTAATGAATGCTACCTACTGGCTAGGAAATCAGGACTCTGTGGCTGAGAGCTGGATCCAAGAATCTAGACTGTACTTTCTATATAATGTTGAGGCTGTAATGTAAGAAAGATATTTAATGATGATATAAAGAAGGGTTAAATTTTCAAATACGATGTGTCCTTACATTGTTTCTTATGCATTTTAGTCTTCATGTATAGCTTATGAGTTACAATTGTTTCTCTTATGGTTAAATGATGCTCGCAATACTAGTAGGTTTGGTTCTCGCATTTAGGTGTTTCTGATATGATAATGTTGATTGCATAAGGACGTAAGTAAGTTCTGAACAGTCCATGGATCTTATGTAGTCTTCTCCCTACCCTTCCCTATCTCTCTGTCTCAACAATGCTTTAGGTGAGACTTCTTCTCTTCGAAGGAGATGAAAATGTCAGCGCTCTAGACTACACAGTGCCTTTTGTTGGTAACTTGAGAGGGACCCCGGTTTGAACAAACCCGCACCAACAAAATGGTTTCGTTGTCGGGACCCATATTAAAAGGGAACTTGTAGGAAGAATGTTGTCATTGATCCATAGATCTGGCATCGATCAATGTTTGGAAAGAAACTATAATGTCTTCATAAGGAAAGAAGCGGAACTAAGAAGAAAATCGGTGGGAGTCACTCGAGAAGCGATATTTTACTTAGAAAGATCAAGCAACCAGTAGGAAATTTTATGGGTTAAATTCCTGAAAGATTTTTTTCACTGGATCAAGAGACTCCAAGAAGTTCCAGAGTTCCACAGATGGATCACGAAGATCTGCACCTGGGATACTGACAAGTTAGCAACACTCTAGAGGCTAGATTGTCCAGTTACGAGGGTCATAGATTTCTGGGTTACCACCATGATAGAAGGATACATAATCAAATTTGCAGCTGAGAACCACCAGTCTTTCTCACGAACAGAGGAAATTTTCAAGAAAGGTGCAAGGGGAAGACTTGTAAGAGAGATCCCCCTATGGATTAAATATTTCTTGGTGGAGCAAGGGATGTTGATTATGTTCGTAACTAAGATGGAAACGTAAGCACCCTCGCTTGGGGTAGGGTGAGACGGGGTGAGAGTCATGGCATAAAGAGAGGGGAAGGATTCTTTGAAAAATGGGGGGGAAACAGAAAGAAATGGATTTAAGAGATGAGCGAGCCTTGAAGAGAGCTACCATAGTTGAGAAGTGGTGGCACGGAAAAATCAAGAAAGCTGCAAGACAGTTTGAAAAGTTGAGGAAAGAAGGAGGATAGGGAGAGATAGAAGGAAGACAGATAGAAGAACTGCAGAGGATGAGAAGGCAGGAACAACTGGCCAACCAAAGGCTAAATGAGAGAGAAGCAAGGAGAGTGAGAAGTCCCTAGGAGGTGGGACGAGAAGGAGGAAGCGTGGATATAAGAGAGGAGGAAACTAACATGAGTCTTGAAGGAGAAAGAGAAGATTCAACCCCGATAATAGAAGAGATCGAGAATCTGGTTGAAGAGATCATCCCAGTGGAAGCTAACGAGACTCCCAAATCAAAGAAATCCACCCCAAAGCCAGTGGTGCCAGCCCTAAATCACCCATACCCGAAGTGCCCTCAATACAAGCAGTAAGTTCTATACTACCTTATCATACAAGTTCTATTTTAGTACAATTAGTTATCCAGTCAAAGCCAAGAAGTGCGAGTATAGGGAGGATATTGGGATCCCCTGGTAGATCGCAAGCATGACCGTTAGGGTTCACATTGATACGAACAACAGGATCAACAATGGCCAGCCATGCAAGAGGATCGATTGCCCGATACCCAGAATTTTGGGGTAAGGGAGATGAAGACGTTGAACAACACTGGTTCTTGTGTGAATCTATCTAGAGATCCAGAGGGACACTAGATGTGAACAACTTGGTCGAATTCTAGACTACCCTGAGAGGTCGCACTCTCAAATGGTACATGAAAACCATTGAAATAGGAGTTCCAGGGATGCAAGGTCAAGCGTTCACCCTTGGCCAGGTACGAACGAGGTTTATAGCAGAGTTCAAACTGCCCTAGTCAGAACAACAGACTTTGTCTGAGTTGTGCGAAATCAAACATAGAGAAGGTGAATCATCCTGGGAATACAACCAGAAGTTCAAAGACGCCATAGGGAGGTTGTCACAACCAATCCATGAAGAACATCAAAGGGAATTGTACATTCAGGGGCTATTACCTCTGACTCAGATTCCTCTAACACAACAGTGGATAGCCATGTTGACAGATGCCTTGGAACAATCGATGAAGATTGAAGCCATGGCGGGATACCCTGGAAGCTTGAGAGTAAACCTACCCCCAGTAGATGCAAATCTAGCGCAACTACAAGGACATATATCATCCCTTATAGAAAATATTCAAGAACTGACAATACCTAGACTAGGAAGACCATAGGTTTGGTGCACTGGATGCTATACAAAAGGTCATTTGGTGAACGAATGCCCACGAGGGAGAGGGTTGGGACCTGCATAGAATATGATGGCAACCCCGCCAAGACCCATAGGAGGAGTTGTGCAAGTATCGACGAACCCACCATTTCACCATCCCGTCGCATATCATGCATTGCTAGGAGGCCAAGCAGCACCGACAACGGAGTATTGTGAGATCTTTCGAAACCATGGGAATGGACCACGATAGTTCCCCATCATGCAGAAATATTCAATGGTACCAAATACATTCCATTGTGATTTTTTTGCTTCTACCACACATACTACCAACCAATGTAGGGCATTGGATGCACTGGCAGACAGGCTAGACTAAACAACATTCAGAGTAAGCGAAAACCTTCAGGTACCAGTACAAGGCCAAGGAGGTGGAGCTGGCACATATTTTAGAGGAGGAAGAACTGGAGGAAGATGACCAAGCAGATGTTATAACTATGATGAACATGGTCACTTGGCTAGAGACTATCCTCACCCGAGGCAACCATGGTGTTCTCATTGTAGAACAAACGAACATGCAAATGAATACTACCTGGAGCTAATTGAAAAATGGGAAGACATGGTAAGGAAAAGAGGAACTAACCTTGTTAGTTCATAGATCAAGAGGATTTCTAAAGGACAACTACCGAATATTAAAATCATCACTCGAGGAGGTGTGAGGACAGGAGCTGATGTTGATGCTCTACCTCAGATTCAGAAGGCAACACTTAAGGGAGATAGGTACGACCCCCTAAAACAAAAAATGTTCTTTAAGGATGCCATAGATGTCTTCTAGAGTATTCCTAGTTGTGAGACACAATAGAACCCCCCTCTTCCGGTCATATACCCTAAGATAGCACAAGTATCTGTGTCACCCCTTGCACCCAGAAACCCTATAGGCATACCAATACAACCTGAGCAACATCAAAATGTTTTCGACCTCTAGTTTCAATTATTCTCTAACATTCATGGGAATGATCAACTGACAAAGAAGTTTCACAATGTGTTGTACCTAGTCTTAGGGAATGAAGGAACCTCAGAAGAAAATATTAGGGCTAACCTCCCTGAGAAGAGTACTCAGAGGGTGCAACGAAGAAAAGCAAGAACTGGAAAAGAATTTCGACTGGTAGCCCAGTTAGATGACTTAAAAATTAAGAACATCATGCTAGACCTAGAATCAGATGTGAACATTATACCCAAGACGACCTGGTAAGACCTAGGAAAACCAAGACTACCATACTCCCCAATTCATCTAAGAATGGAAAACCAATACTCTATGTTTCCCATAGGAAGACTGGAGAACATGGAAATCGATGTAGCAGGATTAAAAACAGTGGTTGACTTTGAATTCATTGATATCATGGGCGACAAGGATCCCTATCCTCTGCTACTTAGCATCTATTGGGCCTACGACAGCTATGCAGTAATTGACTTAAAGGAAGACACCATGACTTTTGAGACTGCAGGAATCAAGGTAGTTCAACCTTTGGATCCATATGTAGGACCCAGGTACACAAAACGAACAGACAATAATATGGAAGGAGAATACCTAGACCAGTTGTACACCATAATAGTTGGGACAAGAAACAATTACATAAACCCTACTATGGATGGATTAGTAAGCTGAAGAAGCATACAATCAACAGACGAGGACTCAGAACTGTCTTTTGATAGTTGGCAACAAAGTTCGCATGAACGATTCTCAAGAAGATGCACACCTATCAGAATGACCAGATGGGTCGGGACTGAAGTTAGAGAACACCCAATATATGATGACACCTCATACCTAGGTAAATTCTTACAGAGAATCGAAGAGAACGTGAGAGAAGACCAACGAATCTTGGTACTAGATATTGCTTTCCAGAACAACCCCGCCAGATGGTGGGCTACGCACAAAATTGTACTTAAAACTTGGGACAAGGTGAAGCAAGCTCTCAAATACAGGTTTTGGAATAAGGAACAACTAGAAATAGAGATACAGATGGAACCCCACGCTGTGAAACTGTTCATCAGAGAATTGGACCTGAGAATACACATCAAATAGTGTGTGACAAAATGGAAGGTTGCAGAGATACCCTCTCTCTTCTAGGTTTAGGTATTCCCCATTCGCTAGGATAAATTCTAAAAGCTTGGTTTATACATGAGGAAACCAGATGACAAACCAGTGATTGGCGAACACTAGCAGCTCAATTTTGCAAAGACTTCTTGTTTACAAGTAAGTACCCCGAGCTTGAACCAATCCTGCAAAAGATTAAAGAACTTCTTTCGATAGCCAATAATGACAAGAGATTAGAATTTGTAGTATGTCCCAGGCATACCCATTAATTTCATACCAAACTCCACTTACCTATGACCAAAAATCCTATAGAATGCTATCAGATTATCAAATCCTCAGAAAGCTTAGACGAATTACAAGAATTGAGAAACCTATCCATCAAAGAGACTGAGGGAAATAGGGAAATCCAAAACACCATACCTAGCCAGACCGATAGTTCCTACAATCACCCATTAAAACTATAGAGACTCAACATAGGGACCGAAGAGCAACCCAATATATCCCTAGTAGGCGATTACTGGGATGAGCAAAACAGTCAAGAAATACAGGCCTTACTGCGAGAATACGGATACTTGTTCCCGAAGACTTTTTCAGAATTAAAGGGAATCAAAGGAGTTTTGGATGAAATGCAGATTGAGCTAAAACCAGGATCCAAGCCTATCAAACATAGGCCATACCGTCTTAACTCAAGAGTAAAATAAAAATTTTAAAAGGAGATTGATAAGATGTTAGAAGATGGTCTTATTTTTCCAGTAGAAGAAGCAGAATGGGTCAACCCGATAGTCATTCAAAACAAGAAAGACACCAAAGACATTAGAATATGTGTAGACTAAAGGAGCCTCAACTCTGCCTATGTGCACGACCCTTTCCCAACACCCTTTACCGATGAGGTCCTAGAATAGGTTGTGGGAAAGGAAGCATACTCATTTACAGACAGATTCTCAGGATAACATCAAGTTAGGATTGTTGAATAGGACAAGAGAAAAACCACCTTCATCACTAAATGGGGATCTTTTGCATACAATGTCATGCCATTTGGTCTAAAGAACACCCCTGCAGGTTTCTCCAGGATTGTGATAGCAACCTTTAGAGAGTTCATTCACAAGTTCATAGAAGTATATATGGATGATTGGACAATATATAGCCTGCTCAAAGAACATGTAGCACTACTGAGGCTAATGTTTGACAGATGTAGAGAGTTACAAATCTCACTAAACCTCAGGAAGTGTATTTTCTGTGTGCCACACGAAAATCTGTTGGGCCACATAGTCTTCCGAGAAGGAGTATTAGTAGACCCAGTTAAAGTAGCAGTCATTGTGAATATGCCGCCACCCACGAGCACTAAACAGTTTCTCTCCACGCTTGGACACACAAGGTACTATCATTGGTTCATCCAAAGATATGCCAACATTACTGCACCTCTAGAAAACCTCCCGAAAAAGGCTAAAATGTTCCGATGGACTCCCGCGTGTGACAAAGTATTCAAAACACTTAAGGAAAAACCCATCACAACATCGATTCTGATATTTCCAAATTGGGAGAAGGTATTTCACGTCCATGTGGATGCTTCAGGAATTTCCTTAGGAGCTATTTTAACGCAACTAGGAGATGGAGCTATGGATCACCCCATATATTTTGCAAGTCGGAAGCTGTCGCAAACAGAGCACAACTATACAAAGATAGAATGAGAAGGCTTAGCAATGATCTACAGTTTATAGAAATTTAGAAATTATCTGTTAGGATCACATTTCAAATTCTTTATTGATCATTCAACACTAAAATACCTAGTTAACAAACCTGTGTTGGAAGGAAGAATTTGCAGATGGTTGTTGTTATTTCAGGAATTTTATTTTGAGGTCATCTTCAATCCAGGATGATGAAATTTCAGACCCAACCATCTATCTAGACTAGAGTCAGGAGAAAGTGGCAGAGCAGTTGATGACTATCTCTCATATGCACATTTGTTTAGGATCAAGGAAATCCTAGAATACCTGGAGGAAATAGAAGCCTTTCTCAACACAGGGGCCTGCCCTAAAACATATTCTGCAACTTAGAAATGCCATATGGTCATTAAAGCAACATATTACCAGCTGATCGCCGGAAAACTGTATAAACTATGACTAGACAGTATCCTCAGGAACTGTGTCCTAGATCATGAAAGGCAGGATATACTCTGGGAATGCCACAATGGAATTGCAGGAGGACACGTAGGAGGAAAGGCAATCACACATAAATCTCTATAGGTAGGAATTTGGTGGGAAACACTTTTCAAGGATGGAAAATCATACACTAGATCGTGTGACGTTTTTCAATAGGTGGTCAAACCATCACACTGAGATGAATTACCACTTCAACCGGTTAGAGCTCTACATGCATTTGAGAAATGGGCAGTTGACTTCATTGGGCCCATCAACCCCACATACAAACATTCGAAGGCATGGTACATCATTACCGCAACTGACTACCTTACTCGTTGGGCCAAAGCAACAACAGTATAGGACTGTTCGATGGATACAACTGCTAGGTTCATTTTTGAGAATATCATTACCTACTTCGGATGTCCAAACAGCCTAACAAACGATCAGGGAGCTCACTTCATTAGCATCACTATAACAACACTTACTACTGAATTTTTGATTTAGCATCACAAGAGAAGTCCATATCACCCACAGGCCAATGGAATAGTTGAAGCCTTCAACAAAATCTTGGAAAAGGGACTAACAAAGATCTGTTGCGTAAACCGAGAGGACTGGGATGAGAGAGTTCCAACAGTATTATGGGTGTACAGGACAACTACAAAGAAAATCAACAGATACACACTATTCCAGTTGGTTTACGGAAAATAGGCAGTCATGCGTGCAGAGTTCATCACACCAAGTTTGTACATTGCACAAGCCACATGTATGACAGACAAAGAATCAATGGCACAGAGACTTGCGGAGTTACAAGAACTTGACGAAACCAGATTTCTAGCCGATTTCCATCAGTCGGTTGAAAAGGCAAGGCAACAATCTTGGTATGACCGACACATCAAGACCAAGGTATTTGCACAAGGAGACAAGGTTCTACTCTACGACAACCGATACCAGATGCACCATGGCAAGCTGCGCATGCAATGGTTGGGACCCTTCATAGTGGTGGAAATCCGACCATCAGGAGTAGTCTGACTTGCACAACTGGATGGTATGCTACAATCGAGATGGGTGAACGACACTCGCCTGAAGCCCTACCTATTTTGAAACTGAGAAGAATGGGATTCGCTCCAATCCGACGGATCTTGTACAATAGTTAGATTTGAGTTTTGTTTTTTTCTAGAATTTTGTAAATTCAATTAATAATGTCCATGCATGCAGTATTTCACCACAATACATAGTTTATTTGTTTTGTTTAAAGTGTTATTTGATACAGAATTAACGACTCATCAATACAGAACCTGAAGCATGAAAAATTCCAGTAATATCTGACATTAAGGATGATAGGAACAACCCTGGTGGTCAGAGGCGCCCAAAATCCAAATCTAATCAGAGTTAAAAGCCATGCACACCCAGTCTAGTCACAACCATTATTACCAGTCCGACACCCTGACTATTGCCTGTTAAGCCATAAAGACGCATTATACCAAGATTTCATCGAACTTCGCTCCAAGACACCCACCCTTCATGTAGAAAGGTCTCAATTCATCCATGTCCTTATTCCACTCAAACAAGTAAATACTCAGATCACCCAATCAAATTTCTCTTGATTAAACCATATCGTCGGACAACTCACACCTTGTTGCGTTCATCCAGCCATCATGAGGAGCAGTTATTGCTAAAACTTGCTCATTAAAGCTAGACAAAAGACTCT
Source organism: Picea engelmannii (assembly GCA_009831015.1). Taxonomy (NCBI): domain Eukaryota; kingdom Viridiplantae; phylum Streptophyta; class Pinopsida; order Pinales; family Pinaceae; genus Picea; species Picea engelmannii. The sequence continues at coordinate 699,431 of ML784814.1, forward strand.
CAGAACTTAGCCAAGAATGTATTGTTTCTATAACCAAGCATATTTATTTCCACATGCAAAACTGTGAACTAGTAAATACCTTTGAAAAAGACGAAGACATAACCTAGACGTGTGAATGACGAGAGCTAAAGTAAGTCGAAGTTCCATGACGAAAGAAGCGGTACTAGACGAGATATGCAATCCTCTAGTCGAGAACATAGGAGACCTCAAAGGGAAGATAGAGCATGTCAAGATGCTCGACCTTGATCTCACAGATTCAGATTTGTTCCCACATATGCACCTAGATGTCTTTTGGGAGTTAGCGCCAGATGGAATTAGAGATATACATTTTATACCGAAAAAGGAGTTCATTAACTTGTTTAACTCCACCATCATGAAACTCAGAACAAGGAGGTCATGTCATGGCCAAGATTTAAACGCGACCATGAAAAATAGGCATGCATTATATTCTATCAACTGAGCTGCTCAAGAAGAAATACAAGGAAGCAGGAGAGGGGTCGAGCTCAGGCCTCAAACAGAAGAAGCTAGATGTGTCGGTACAGACTATATCCAAGGAGGAGGAAGAGGCACAATTGTTGGTGTGGAAGGAAAGAGCGACCCGGTGTAAACTGCCAGGCAACGTCGTGCTATCAGGAGTGGAGGTTAACCAAATCTTGGGCGTTGTGTTTGGGACCGAACCGTTACAAAAGAAGTTGAGAACTGGGGTCTCGCCACACAAGCCCATAAACCCACAACCCCTTGCATCTGCCTCTCCTTGCACCTGTTCCACAACCAAAGACACCCCTATCATTGATATCTAGGATGAACGAGAGCCTGAAACATTCCTTTCCACACCCATTTTTGAGTAGCATCCACCACCACTCCAACTACCAAATCTCCTCACCGCCACCCCACATCAGACAACAACTTCAGAGTTGATGCAGTTTGACAACTCATAGACAGAGGGGTGAAAAACCCCACAGGCTACCAGCGAATTCCCCAAGACAAGATTAGAAAGTTCAAACCTCGACCCCAAAGCCCCAAAGCAAAGCACGATACTAGATGTTCTGGACCCAAGCACCCAGGAACGACAACATGAGTCATCAGCATAGGACGAAGCCGCCAAAAGCAAAAAAGAGTCAGAAGTTGACCATGACCAGCAAATCACCTCACCACCTAAGGGTGAGGAGGCCCAAGAAACCATGATGCATGATGTAGAAGTACCAGAGGACACGAAGATACTAGATGTGCCCAAAGAACCAGACTCAACAACGACACAAGATATGACAACCACGTGAGCGCAAATGGAGCAAGTTCTCCAGAACCCCCAGCAATGTGCAGAATTGATGAAGCTCTGCATCACTAGAGCATAGGTACTAAAACTTCTGCCCGAAGATCTAAGATTGAGGATCGCACCAGTTCCACATACAGAGGAGGAGGTAGAAACCCGTTTGGACCACTCAACAACCAAAGGACTTCCCCTACAGATGAGAGCACCTACCGATGCAGCTCCTCCAGCTACAAACTTGGTGCAATGGCCAGCATCACAATTATTTGGGCTAATCAGAGCCTCCACAGACCAACTAGAGCAAAGACTCCAGGACGCCGCAAGCTCAGTCGAGCTCGCCCGACAAGAACGGTTAGTTGAACAAGAATGTAGAAAAAAGGAAAAATGTGACAGGATCCTAGCCCAGCGCAAACTGAAAAAGGTTCGGGAAAAGCTTGCACAAGCCTAGCCCGAGATCCAGAAGGTTGTACCTGACTTACCAGAAGCCAACGAGATAACATAACCAGAGAAACAAATTGAACTGATACAAATGGCATGGACACAACTTGCGACACACACAGAGAAGATACAAGAAACGTTACAACAAGTCCAGCAAGAAGCATAAAAACAACCTCGGAAGCTACAGGAACAAATGCATAGGATAATATTGCAAGATAACAATACCTGAGAGGCACTACACAAACAGACTGTGGATTGCACTAGAATATTTAAGGAAGTCAACGATTGGATGGGTATCATCGCTCGCTGAAATCAATTCTTGGAGGAAGCGTGCACAAAGATCCAGGTGCTCAACGAGGAAATTGTGGTTACAATGGACCCCATCAAGCAGCAGAAAAAGTTTGACCAAATTCATCAAGTCAACAACGAACTAAATTCCCTCTATGAAGCACAGTCCATAGCCAAGAAAGAGCTGTGTGAGTTTCGACTGGTGATTCAAACCGCCTATATGCATATGCAGCAGGTTGACGCAACAACTGACTCTAAATCAAACTCGTTGGTTGCAGCCAGGAAAAAAGAGTACAACAAAGAGATGACCCAACAATTCCTGGCCGAAGCATCAATCCTTACCCATAAATGGCATGACAAAGTTAAAAGCTTTCATGGAGTAAAGCACAGAGAATTAGAGCTCATTCCATAATTAGGCCCTTCGTTTGAGGAAGTGAAGGAAGAAAACACACAAACAAAAGAGCTCAAAGAGGAGGAAAAGATAGATAAGGGAAAGCAACAATTGCTCCTGGAGAATGTGGAGGAACCAAGTGCTTGACTCGAGGTCGAGTCAAGGGTTGTGGTCGGAGCCTATTGGGCCCTTCATTTTTTAGAAAAGAATTGCGCAAGTGTTGGTCGCGCAACCTACATCAGAGGCCGGAAGGAAGAACAACAGAAAATAGTTGCGGAATCCAGCACAACACCAGCTAAATAACAAAATATAGGAATGAATATAATTGTAAAAGGTTTGTTGATTGATTTGGATTGAGTTGGTCGGTTCAGTCGAGGGTTGAGTTCGCTCATTCATTTTGGTCATTAGATGATATTGTTAGGTCAAATAATGTCTATCAGAGTTATGTCCATGGGAATTGCCCAAGGTTTTCTGTGGTAAATCAATAAGATTAGAGTCTGTAATGAACGCTACCTGCTGGTTGGGAAATCAGGACTCTGTGGCCAAGAGCCAGAGCCAATAATATAGACTGTACTTTCTATGTAATGTTGAGGTTGTAATGTAATAAAGATCTTTAGTGATGATATAAATAAGGGTTAAATTTTCAAATCTGATGTGTCCTTACATTGTTTCTTATGCATTTCAGTCTTTCTGTATAGCTTATGAGTTAAAATTGCTTCTCTTATGGTTAACTGATGCTCGCAATACTAGTAGGTTTGGTTCTCGCATTTAGGTGTTTTTTATTTGATAATGTTGATTGCGTAAGGACTGAAGTAAGTTCCTAACACTCCATGGATCTTCTGTACTCTACTCCCTACCCTTCCCTATCTCTATGTCTCAGTAGCGCTTCAGGTGATACTTCTTCTCTTCGGAGGAGATGAAAATGTCAGTGCTTTAGACTACACGGTGCCTTTTGTTGGTAACTTGAGAAGGACCCTGGTCTGAAAAAACTCGCACCAACATTCATCACCCCGATTATCTTCCTTTCTTGGCATTGTAACTTTTTTTTTCTAAAAAATATGTTTATATCTTGGATCATGTCCTAGTAGGAACCACCAATCCCTATCTAACACATCTAGGTTAAAAAACACTTGGTTGCAATGTTTTGGGAAAACACAAGGCTCCTTACTTTCAACCCACATTATTTTGAGTTAACAAATATTATCCCACTATCTTGATCTTCCTTTACATTTCTTCGATTGAAGGCATCACAACACTTACAACAAAAAATAACACACATAAATGATGAGAAGTCCACTTGCATGATCTCTTGTATATTTCAAATGTAACCTAACTTACCCTCTATTAGGTTTTTTATCACGATGGATAGCATGACTAGATTGGTCAAAATCGACCGTCACTTCACAATATTGTGTGATGTGTCCATAATTAACATACTCAGTGAAAAAACAATGTCCATATTCCCACATAAATGGGAACAAATGCACCTGTAAAAATGTGAACAAAGGACGATGTCATATGTCTAATAATTGAAGCATTAAAAAAAACATAATACATGTTAAAATTCAAATGTACAATATTATAAATAGAATGTGGTACTCATAGAGATTATCACAGAGTTGTTGCACTCAATCCCTATGTTTAGTGCAATTACATATTCTCCACATGGTTTATGACTAGACACTACATATTTCTCTTGTATTTAGTTAGCGACCCAATTGTTGGGAAACACTTTTGGCATATTTTATTTTAAATGATTAGGATAAGGAATGGTTCTACCATTCAACTGTCTTAATGCTTTCCTGTCACTATCTATTTTCCTTATTTTCTCTTCATATAACGTGACCCATGGCCACATTTCCTCTGCATTGTAAAGAATGAATTTATTCATGGCATCAATTTATGTCCGTGGAGACTCCAGGATACCATTTTCATATGCATATCATGTCAGTAAATGAATTTATATCAGTAATTCATAAATTGATGCCATCAATAAATTCATCCTATGATACCATTTTGATTTATTGATATGATATGCATATGAAAAAATTTATGTAAAATAATAACAATGTACAATAATCTATGCATAAATGTACAATTTCAACCACAAATATAAATACATTACACATAGTAAGGAACATGTAAAAATAATTACAAAGGAATGCAATTAACAAAATTACAAACATTGCACAACAAAATAATACTCGTTAAAGGAACACATATTTTTTATTTTAAAAACACCAACTACATGCAGACCTTCCATGTTCCTCCTAGTCATAGATTGCACTGCTCATAACTCTCAGCAATGGGTCACCCCCGAGCAAGAGCTAAAAATCCACCAGGGAAAAGGAATCGTAAGCCATGATAAGTTTTTTCTTCAGCCAAATTCTCATACTAAGGTGATAAATATGGCATACATCCTATAGTCCTTGATTCCCCACATACCAGTCCCACCCCAGGAAGTGTTCCCCTTCTCTTCTCAACAATCTCTCGACTTCCTCGGTTCCCTTCTGGAGCTTCAAAAATAATTCGAATAGGAAATATCATATCTTTGTAGTTGTAGCTTGGCACCTTGGGAAACCATTCCCATCATTTCTCTTACCTGGAGAGAATTCACACGGGACTAACAACTCACTTATTCAATAACTCACGGGCTTGGAAACCTACTTCTTCACCAACACACGGGCAAAAAAACCTACTTCTTCAATAGCACACAGGCCTAAAAACCTGCTTCTTCAATCCAATTCTACCTAGAAAGTTCTCCAAGGCTTTCCCAATCTAGGTATGACTACCTAGTACATATTTCTAGTACCGAAGATGGAATGGTGGAATAATGATGAAGGAATGATGGATATTACACTACATCCACAAATTGTATGTGAATGGGTCTTATGTGACACTTGGCACATAAGGACTAACTTTGTCCTCTACATGTAATTTGTTCCCCTTCTTTGGGAACTTAGGATGACATAATGTATATGTATCCATAAATTAAACTTTTAGGAAATATTATTAAAATATTCCCTTGGCTTAATCCCTCTAGTCTTAACCCCTCTTCCTAGACTCTCAACCTCCTTTCCCTTTCTAGAGGAGTTTAGTTTCCCATACTATTTTTTTCGATTGGTGTAATTTTATTAATAATATGGGTGATTACATACTACAATGATAGGAGCACTGGCCTTTTAGCATCTAGGATGTTTAGCCTAATAATCACATAGGCACTCAGGCCCATAATATCTTGACTCACCATCCTATAAAATCATATGTACAATTACAAGTGGGGATCAACCTGGGGGTATTAGATTCCCATCCCCCTTATTCATGCACTATCCTTAGTGCATTATATACAATGTACATTCAAATTTCTTCAAAAATCTTCTTGTATTTGCTTTTGAAGCTTGTTATCCTTTTGTGCTCTTCTTTTCAAGCACCATATTCATGTCTTCATACTTTATCCGAAAGTCCTTTACTGAATTTAAAATAGCTTCTTATGGAAAGAGTTCATCCCATTATAACATTATTGATTTGCCTATTCCTTGCTACACTCACCCTTCCAGGCTTAGGAATCCTTTCACTGCTGCATAGTCCTTCAACGATCCATATTGACAAGGTTTTCATCCACAAGGAGAGCTCCATCTCATCTCTAGACCCCCACTAAGGATCTGTATTTTTAGCAATCATAGGAATTTAGTGTCCCAACAATAGTCTTTCTTCCCAACCAATCCAGTTTCAATAATTATAATATTATTTGTATCACACAAATACAATCCACATGAGATAATCTCATAATAATTTCATTTAGAATTTCAAAAGTTTTGCATAAGGAAATTCAAAATTTTCCCAAGTATGAGAATTCCATCTCGTATTTTCTTGGTTTTTGAAGTAACGAGCATGAGTCTTTATTATAGATTCCAATAGTGCCATACTTGAGACAATTTTTCCTACAATACTTCCATCTTGCATTCAGCTAAAAAAATTATTAGTATTTCCTGAACACTACAAGTTTATTGCAATAGTTACAAAATTTCACAAAGTGATCTCATAATTGTTCATGCTTAACAATTCAATCATAGCTATCAAACCGTTAAATAGAGTGAAATTGTCATTCTTTGCATAGGAATTTGCATCCTTTAGGCGTTTCTTTCTTTCAACATAATTATTTTCATTACTCTATTTCATGAACATAAATTTCATGTAGTCAACACTCATGTGACTACTTGACTTGCAACTTTCATGTTGCATTGTCTAACAACCCATGAAATGCTCTCAACTCCATGAGTTAGTAATAACTACATCATTTGAGATATTAGGATAATCATTTCCATTAAATATCATATATACATGCATTCACAAAAATTCATTCAACAAATGCATTCAAGCATAAATAACTCAAATTTAATGTATGAGTGCAACTCTACCACTTTCACATTATGCATGAGTGCAACTCTCCATGCATATCTATTCAATGCACCCTTGCATTTATTTCATAATTCCATTTATCTAAGTCATGTATCCCACCATGGTAAATTGGAAGGTCTGGCCAATGCTTTGGCACATCATCCATACACTTCCATTTGCTTTCTTGATCATTTGAATTCCTTCCTTTTCGACCCAAAAACTATACCAAGAATAAAATTATATGGTTCTCTTTAGTGTTAGAAAAAAGGTTGCAGTCAAAACCTTAGCTATAAGTAGGAAGTTTCCTTGGATACTTGTGTGGCACTAAATCCTTTCCATATCCATCAATGTCATGGAATCATACATGACTAGCTTTACTGGCATTCATTGTTATAACAGATTCATAGCCTTTTATTTCTTTGGTAATTAACCTATAATGAACAAATTCATGACATGCTATTATATCACATGTATGCATTCAAAAGCTAACATTTTTTTTTATAATTACTACAGTTCTTCAACCCTTACCACACCTATTGTTATACTATCCCCATTAACACATTCAAATTATGCAATAATGTCATTTTATAAAATGAACTATGGTTGAGGGATTCTTACCTCATTCCCTTCAGAAATTTATGCAACATAACCACATAAAATTCATACCTACATAGCTTGCTTTAAATAATTTTGGTTTTTCCTGATTAGTTGGTAACACCAGGAGTTCCCATGCCTCCTTCACCAACATCTTATGCAACATTTCATCTTTTTGTTGCTTCATTTTATATGGATGACTTCCATGTGTAGCAACATCATCATTAACACTTGTAGCCATGCAACAAATGTCCTATTTCCTAGCACAACAACCACCATTAGAAACATCATATTCTTCTATATAACTATAGAATACTCCTAGTATTTAACATGTTATATATACATTTTAAACAATCTACATTTACTAATGCATATCTATATACACTAAGAATGCATCTTTAACATGATCATAATTGCATATGTAATATAACTTCTAGTGTTATGTGTGGTTGTCCAACAGGCCATATCATATTTGTTTCTATAGAAATTGCAGCAACTTCTTCCATCATTCACAATTCTCTTCATTGTTCCCAGCTATCCTCAATTTCCCTGAATTCCTTGTACCCTTTTGTAATTTTGTTGAAATTATTGCACAAGATTGAATCTGTCCTTAGCAGTTTTCTAGCCTAGACAAGCTCGGTCACTTTGTAATTTCATCCAGACATTATGGTGATATTAATATTCATCATTCATCATTTTTTAGATCCCTCTGACCCAACTCATATATGACCAAATTACATTTCCAACCATTCATTGGAAATGTTTAACAGGTTTTCATTGATGGAAAGTACAACAATGAAGATGGCATGAATACAGGAAGAATGTAATAGACGGGCACCAGAAGTATTTTGGGAAGAAGCTGCAGAGAAACCTCGATAAGATCAGAAGAGATAGTGCAGAGGATGTTTGGTATGTTTTACAGGCAGCATAAGCTTGTCATTGATGGCAAGTACAACAGTAATGATGTCTTGAGTACAATAGCGATGATCAACAGGCAAATAGAAGATAAGTCCAGGAAGATCGAATGATCAAAGGCAATGCAACGTTGATCAGGCATGATGAAGTCCCGTAAAGTTTGTGAAGTATTTCTGATCGTTGGATCCCATCCAAAATTCCTGACAGAATGAGGGCCGTCAGATTTGAATATACACAAGAAGAGTGTGCTGAAGAGGAGGATAGATCTCAGGCGTTAGATCTGAGTGTAGGGTCCGACCACCATTGGATCGAGGATAACCTGCACGATCTTTAAAGTGGAAGGAGTAGAGGGCTCACAAAATCCCGAAAGCAGGAGGACCATCCATCTCAGGGGGTTATGTGGACCACTGATCCGACTCCCTGTCAGAGTTTCAGAGATCAAGAGTTGGAGATGACAAGTAATATCATCCACAGAAATCTTGATTTCGCGATATGAAAAATTGCGATGTAATCTGAGCCATCAAATCAAGATCACATCTGGACCGTCGATCCAACTCACGTCAGCAAACCACGTCAACTAGGAACACATGGCACAACTAGGTAATGACAAGTGTCAGAGTGATTCAACATTCCAAGCACATGTAAGTCACGAATCAGGGTGACATGTGGTAGTTATTTAACACATGTGACGTCAGTAGAATTACTCCATATCGAAGTTTCGTGAATCGCGACATAGAGAGACAAGAAAACAACACAACAAGAATGCCAAAATCGTGATATGCAAATTCGCAATTCTATCGCAGCCGTTGAATCAAGATTGAATCTGGACCGTTGAATCCAAGTTCATTTCAAGAATTCGAGGATCGAGACTTGGAGATGTCAAGGAATGTTAACATCAAGAATTCTGAAATCGTGATATGCAAAATCGCGACGTAATTTCAACCATCAGATCAAGATGTGATCTGGACCATTGATACGACTTCTTTACGCAGTTTCGTGGATCGAAATTTGGAAGTGACAAGAACATTCACCATAGGAATGTCGAAATCATGATATGCGAAATCGCGAAATGATCTGAACCATCAGATCAAGTGTTGATTAGGATCGTTGATCCCACACCATTTCGGGGTATCGGGGATTGTGACTTGGAGGGTCGAGATGCCTCATCTCCATACTCACGAAATGCGAAATCGCGAAAGTGCCTTATGCATAAGGCTGTGGTCACAGCCCATGGTCACGAGAAGGGAAGGAGTCAGTCCAGATAAGGTCCATTTGGGGGTTTCGTAGATCGCGACTTGGAAAGTCGAGATGCCTCATCTCCAGATTCACGAAACACGAATTCGCGAAAAGCGCTTTTTGCATAGGTTCTTGGTTATGACCATAGTCATATTGGGAAAGGAGCTAGTGCAGAAAATTTCTGTATCGGAACATCGGAGATCGCGAAATGAAGTGTGGAGACACTCAACACAGGATTGTTGAAATGCCGAAACCTAATTTAAAGGCAATGTCAATGAAGTTCATCCAACGACGCAGATAAATTGGAATATTATCGGAAGGTTACTGTTCTTTCTCACAATTAACCTCTCAGTTATGAATCTGTTAGTGAAACGGATTCATGATTGCGAATCAGTTGGTGTTTCAATTGCTGGGACAATTGTCTTACTTTTTCCTAAGGAAATGCAAAGTGGAATCGCCGTGGCGGTGTGTATAAAAGAAAATAAGACAGACTGTGTGTGGTTGGTTGTTCTGGATATGAATGAAACTGAAGGAGATCGGAGGGCTACTGATGCATGACATAGTGAAACTACCAAAAACTATTGATGGCGTCTGCCAGAGAATTCGAAGAGACCTCTATGTAATCGCCAGAGGAGATGAAGAGTCTCCAAGCTTCGTCTAATGAAGGAAGACTATTCTTAGAAGGGATTGACAGATGGATGAGCGTTGAAGCCTGTAGCTGAAACAAAGAGGGTGAGATCAACTGTAACAAAGAAGACGAAGAGTCTCAACTAAAAGAGAGAAAAAGGAATGTCTGCATAACACCTAGGGATCATAGACACATGGGGTGAACCATCAGAGAAGATGAAGAGTCATGATGATGATCAGGAAGAGCACTCGAGAGGTGGAGGA
>ML784814.1:734048-745081 GCA_009831015.1 Picea engelmannii
ATTCTAAAACCAATCTTCATATGTTGACACTTCTTTAGTATGCACACACTCACATTACTTCATCCTTGAATTTCTATCATACAACCATGCTTCCACTGCACTACTTTGATAACAATCATGGAGGTTTTATCCCCAAAACTATAGGACTGTTCCTTGGATATGTTACATCTTATATCCATGTATACACTATGTCTTTATTTATCAGAAGACTATAATCTTGACTTATAAATATTTTTTAGAACATCTCTTCCCACAACATACTACTTTATCCATACATTGACACCCTTTATTGTGAATTTATATTCACTACTTCATTCACTAAATGATCCATTATGACACCCAGATTCCAATGTGCACTCTGAATAATATGAGTGGATTGGTTGTATTGGATTCCCAAGCCACCATGGTTCTACCTAAACTCATATATTAATATCCTTTAGTCTTATCCTTTGATCATCTTGTGAGATATTCTTGACATAAAAAAATTTCCTCAAGTTCCTCTGCACATTCTTGGTACCAGAGTTCAAATCTTTCTACCCACTGTCTAACCCACCTTTCATGAACCTATGCTTTGCATCTCCATTTGTACCCATTGTACCTACATTAGCATGAACTGTAGATGGGATTCATACCTAGCCTCTACGGATATGAACAATTGTGTAGCACCTCTCAATGGGGTACTATGAAATAATATTTTCTAAGTTAAACATATGCATTGAGTATAAACAAAATTTAACAAAATTTTCTTCTTTCATACATGGAATAACCTACAATATATTCTAATGCTAAATATTTCAAATTTTAATCCAAATATATGAATCTAAATAAGAGGATGAGATAAATAAGAAGGTAGTTTTGTGATTAAAATATTTAAATAGTCCTGCCAGTAGTAGGAAGATGCTTCCAAGCATTCGTTTTTATTTCACTTGCCTAAAGGGAAACAACAGAATCCTCCCAGCCAACTAGGAGCCTAGCCGGCTTCCTATCTCCAAGAAACCCTTCAGTTTCTTGGCCCTCCATGCCCATGAATCCAAGAACAACAAAGCACAAATGCTCAAAGAAAACCATTATAAGAAATATATCTTTCAAGATTTCACAACCTCTCATCATGCTCCTCCCTCCCCATATCTTCTCCCTATTTATCAAGTTTCCACACACCCTTCCTCGAGTCTCCTCAACCACCCTCATTATTATCCATCAACCTTCCTTATCTAGATTTATTGGGAAAGTATTTAAAATCAAACTAAAATATAAATGACTTGCATTAAACAAAAATAAATAAAATGCAAAGTCTTTCTTCTCATGCTAGCTAATAAATGAAAGTTGACAATTTTCCCCAAAATGTACATGTCAACCCACCACCCTCATTTAATTCATCATACCAACCATCAATGTAAATTAAGGTATTTATTGCTTCTAGATATTTTGTATACAATATAATTTACACAATCAATAAACATTCAATTAAATAGTTAATAATCTACTTAAATAACTAATACATTCATTAAATTACTAGTGTAAATGTGTAGGGCATGTGTGTGTAGCTAGCAAACACATATCTCATGCATGTACTAACGATAAACAATCATTTCCTCTAGTGCATATTACTTATATGATCACACAGAGACATGTAGGACAACAGATCAAGTAATGCATAATTTAATAATATTAATGAACAAAATTACACTAATTCATCAATAACTCATTATCATACTTACAATATCAATAGGAAATCAAAATAGGGTTTTAAACATGGTAGGAACCAAGTGATTAAACAATAGTGGAATTTATAATCCCCAATCAATATTCTCAACTAACATCGAAGCATCCTTCCTTCCTAACCTACTTCCATCTTCCATCCTATCCTTTCCTCAGTTTGACTAAGTTGGAGCGTCAACTATATTGACCTAACTATAGATAAAACCCGTAAGCAGAAGTGTCATATATCTCGACCAAGCTTCCCCAACAGGAAACTGGCAGTCGCCATCACACGTCTAGGGGAGCGTGACTTCACACAACCCTCCCACGTCTCAAAGTTTCAAAGGATAAACCGTGGGAAATACCTCACCCCTCCTGATAGAACTAAGGTCAACACCCTACATCAAGACATATTGTGAAACTACTATTCTTAGAGTCACGTCATCAAACATCCACTCTAGGAAAGTTGTGCATCCTGTCAAAACTCACTTACCATAGATCATAGTAATATTTTGAATCATAAATCAAATAGTAAGTACAACTTATAGCATACAATATCTTCTCGATGTCTACGACATCCAAGTTACCTCAATACTATAGTCATTTGTCTATCACATAGCTCATCAACCTGTAGGTTAGTTCACCAATAACTCATATTGATGCAAATACATCACAAATTTATATAAGAATCCATATTTTCATTGACGCTCAATTAAGAAATGTATTCCTATTTACATCATGCATTACATCTATTATACATTCACAACATAACTTGAATAGGTATACATGTACCAAACTTACCCATTTTAATTTTCATGTTTACACAATCAAATAACTATTATTTTCATGAGCATATATCATGTAACATACAAATAGGTCTATATGTACACATCTCAATGTCTAACAAAGTCTAATTGACTCCAAACAAATGCTAAACTTGAATTATTAAGATTAGTAAACAACAATGTTCTAACTACCTAAGGTCAAAATATGGGGTGTTACATACACCCACCATTCAAGAAACTTCATCCCGAAGTTATGATCATTCATAATATGAGGAGAATTTATGCCACAAATTTTATGTGTCTTTCCTAATAGAAAACCTTGTGTTATATTGGTCCCATTGGACCTTGACTTGATTAAAACATGTCGAGGATATTTATATATTGATTGCAACTACACCTATTTAGCAGGAACCTAACTAAGTCTTGACTCTATGTTATTTCCACTTGCAAATTAATTAACACAAAAAGACACTTCTCTTATAGATTTATTCATCCTAAGTTCCATATAAGAACCCCATATATAAAGTATAGTGTACTTACTTGATCGCCAGTTAGAACCTTAACTCATCATTGGTTCTATAATTAAGTGAATATTATATTGAGTTCGATATAAATTTCATCATATCATATATACAATCCCACCTTTGATACCTTGATAATTATAAACAATCAATTTTTTTTTTTCACTTTGATTATTACTTTAGATTGACCCCACATCTGTCATCGCTCAAGGGATTGGCATACAAAACTTTTCCATTCTTAGGAACATAGACTAAGCTATTACTAATTGATGTCATCTGAGGTCGTCACTTTATGGTTTATTTGGTCTTTGTTATAAAGCTCACATTCCTCTTAAGTCATATAAATAGATCTTGACCAAGTTAAATGTTGAGTATAGGATTATTTTTTTTTATTTTTTTTATCTTAGTCAAGGAAAACCATGCTTTCTAAAACAAATTCACCATTACAAACATGCCTAAATGTAAAGAGCACCATGTTGATGCATGGTTTAGTGAACGTTTTTTTATATATCTTATTATTATTATTATTATTTAAAAACAAATAAATAAATAAATTATTATTGTTTTAACTAAAGAGTTTGTTCCAAAATATTTAGTCACTTATCCTTAAGGTCTTCTGTCCCACAATTTTACTTCTTATGTCTCAAAAGTATATCCTCTATCCCTATATAATACTTGCCAACTCTAGCCTTTGGCTCTTTTCTTATCCATCTCTAGCACTTTCAAGTTCTTTCCCCCTACTATGAAAGAAGTTGAATAATGGAAAGCACGTTTTCATCATTCCTCATCTAGAATTATTTTCATTTTTATTTTTCAAATAATGTTTATTTGTAGGGAAGAGAAAATAAATAATATATATATATATATATATATATATATATATATCCTTCTTAGTGAGCAAGTAGTTGCTATATTGATTAATTCATTCAAGATGTGAGCTCATATTTAGACAACTCACCTCTCCTACACGGAACTTGCACATAATAATCCATGATGCTCCAATGCGATCTATACTACCAATAAATTTATGGGTGAAAGTGTTACCCTTCAAAACAGATACCCCATTTTTACAATCATTCTCTCTAAAACACAACAACCTTTTTCATGGGTTCTCTCTTCATTCCTTGTTTTTAACCAACTAAAATACATTAAGATACTTATCACTTATCTTACTAATGTTATAACTCCTTCACTAGGTATACATGAACTCCACTTCGCTAGTATGATCAAGTCAACTCGTCAATCAAACATGAGTTGGCTTACTATCATAACGGGTAATCGAAACCAATCGATATACCCCATCACACATGATATAATAAACCCCATTGCCATGATATTTCACTTATCATTTTAAACTTAAAGTTTTAGGTTCACAACTTAGGCCCACTTACAATATCCATTTAGATACAACGTCCCTTTATTCTATTGTCATTTAAGTAAGTTATTTTCCCTTTCTATAGAGACAATATCTATTTTATAGTGGTTGAGTCCAAAATTTAAATATGTGTTCAAGTTACCATCTTGGATGATTTAGTGGAGGATGTAACTTGATTCATGAATTAAGGTGCACAAACATATAAATAGAAGGAAAATATATATTCAATAAAAACATTGAATGATGCAAATGGTAATCCATACATATGTATAATCGTGACATGGTATTTATTGTGAAGTCTTTACCCTTAGGTCATGCTCTATCATTGTAATATATATATTTTTAATATAATTAGTTATTCCAACATATGATGGTACATGTCATATTCCATTTCCTAATTAATGCTAGAATATTAAAATTGCTCTTTCCACCTTCCTATCACATATAGGATTCAATTTTATCTTAACAATTATGACCTAGACCATACCACAACATGCCTAAAAGGTATTACTCTCCATTATATTTCTAAGGTTAAATACACCATAATACTAACCACCCAACTTTAGTTCCATTTACTTATTAATAAAACATAATATCATACACCAATCAAAATTAACCAACTTACACCTTTTTTTATTATTATTATAATTCAAATAAATAAATAAATAAAATATCTATAATAATATAAATGATCAATAAAAACCCATTTTTAACCTATATGGATATATATTTTGGAAAAAAATAATTTATTATCATTTCACAACTTATCCTTAAAAACTATAATTTATAAAATGCCATATGGATTGAATAATTGTTTTCCTATCAAAGACACTAAAACACTAAATATTAGGTTGTACATGAAAAAGTTACACCACTTGAAACTATGATTATGAAAACATTTAAAATTTTCTTCCTTTTCATGTATTACTTAATAGCATTTATTACTTAATAACTTAATAGTTTTAAACTATTACATTATGAAGTATTTCAAAAACTTAAAACGTGACTCGGAAAACGTGGAGTTTCTCTTTATTTATTATTTTATATATATCAAAATTTACGTGTATAAAGTCCCTCAATATTTAGGTTTTTTGGGGCTTAATTCTTTTAAAGTTATGCCACTAATGGATGTGGACTTTGATTTCTTTAAAGTCATGTCAACAGTAAGTATGCTATTATAAGTATGCTATTATTGTTTAAAAATTAAGCCTGCCGCTAAGTCCTAGGAGTATTTTATTTTTTTAATTATTATTATTATTATTTGTAATTAGGGGAATCGGTAACAACGACAGTATCGTACTCACGTGACACGGGGTCGAATCCTGTTGGATGCCTTATAACCCCTAGGGATAATTGCATTGCCTGCAAGCACGTCTCTAAATAAATTAGGGTGAGAATCAAACTTGAGACCTCATTTTTACATTTCGTTCCATTTACACGGCACTTGCCAATCGGTCTACACCCCTGCGGGTTTTTAATTATTATTATTATTGAGAGAAATATTTTAATATTAATTGATGGACATAATTGATGGATAGTGAGTATGATATCATCTATCATTGTTTAAAAATTAGGCCAGTCGCTAAGTCCTGGGAGTATTTTTTTTTTTAATTATTATTATTATTGACAGAAATATTTTAATATGAAAAGATGGAGACATAATATATTGTGTGTAGTTTGACTCGGAGTTGTTTAAGTGGATTCATGCTAGTGAATGTTTTTTATTTCTGTCTTACTGAATACTTAATAAAAATAAAAATAAAAGGGACATGAATAAAGAATAAGCTACATCATATAAGGTGTTAGACAGTTATTTGAAAATCACAGTTTTTAAACAGAGCCAAAATAGAATGTACTAAAAAAAAACCTATTTATGCTAGACATTGTTTGAAATTTAATTGTGGTACTTGGAATCAACAAGAGGAGATGGTAGACACTATTTAAAAATTTGTAGGTATCCAACTCAGCTCAACTTAACTGAAAACATTTTCAATAATCCAGGTGTCCACATCCCCTCAAAAATTTCTCAATAATGTTTTCTATACTATATTATACTTATTACTTAGAATGAACTGAAAGTGTGATAACATAGTTAAATGAAATAATTCTGAATTTCTGAATTTCGTTATTAAGTAGAATAAATGGGAAGTGTGATAACATAGTTAAATGACATAATTCTACATTTCGTGGAGAGTCACTTGCTAATAGTTAGCATGGGATTGCAAGTTGGAAAAACTAAAAAAAAAAAGTGAAACCATCACTTGAAAATTTTGGACAAGTTTCAGGGAAATCTATGATTGAGATTGTGACTGAGAAACACTCACTTTCTCTATTGATCCCACAATACAATACCATGTAGATATACTCTCCTTTTAAATGTCTAAACTTTGTTTTGTTTTTTGTTTTTTTTTTTTAAGTGGGGGGGGAAATAATTTTACGATTTAAGTTGAAATTGAAAATCTGATGGTGGTAAAATTATGGCGAAAAGGTAACCATGGAAGTGAGGAAGACAAAGTACCTCCCAGCATGTGCGATACAACAGAGAGTGTGTAAGTACAGACAAGTTGGGAGAGAATCTCATCCATCCGTCTACGATTTATTTATTTATTTATTATTATTTCATATTTACTATTCATCGTCCTGCAGAATTGTCATGAATTTGGAGATCTAGACGAGATTTTCTCTTTACCCTTGAAACATATCTGCTAACTGAATTTGAAGGATCTCCATAATTTTTGACGATCATTGAGGTTTCATTGCTTCCCTATGGACAACAATGGTTGTTCCACTGCTTCTTGAGGCAAGGAGAGGATCGTAGATTTGAAAGGAAGGTACGAGACTCTCAATTTGGATTTTCCTTGGTTGTGCATCCCGTTTCCTTTCTTGGCCTTTATGATCCCCACCCAAAATAGGAGGAGAGAAGCTTTCAATGGATTCTAAAGGGTTTGAGTTAAATTTATTTTTTTGTTCCCCTTTTCTTTAATTTAATTTAATTTTATACTGTTTGAAGATAAAGACAAGTACAAAATGGATGTGAAACACGCATAACCTTGTATGTACAGTTCTCTATTGCTACAGGGAGTTAAAAAATCACATAGGCTTGGGGAATGACTTGTTTCCCTACATATTGGTGTGTAAGGCCTGAACACATCACAATAATAAAGTAAATTGGGAATTGTGCCATGGATACCAACTTCCAGAAAAAACAGTTTTATTAAAGTGTTGTAGAGGATCGATTAGATAAAAAAAAAATGCGTGGGTGTTGGGATTAATTATCAAGAAAATCAATCAAGTAGAAGTAACCTTTTGGATTGGAAACTGAGCCATATCACTTTGAATAATAAATTACCCACGTGACCCCACCTTCGAAGAAGAAGATGAATCAGCCACAGTGCACCATCGGAGATCCAATGTGACAACTATGTCAGAGTGAGTCGTATAGTGAGCAGTACAAGAGTGAGAGTAGCCATACTACTTATTTTAATTTATGACTCTTAAGATTGATTGAGTGAGTTATCTTTTGAGCCTTTACAAACTAGTCGTTGCACAATTTCCATTGGTCGAGGAAAAACCAATCGATTGATTTTTCTTTGGTCACTAGTTAGCTAGTGTGAGGTAGTCGCGTTAAGCCAATGGTTGATTTTTTTTAGTTCGAGTTGTGATTTGTGTTAATGCAACACGAGTCAACCCATTAGCTACAATTGAAGTGAGAGTTTAAGTAGTTATTCTTCGTAGCCGACTTACGCTTTTCCTTTGACTAAGCCTCATATCTGTCGATACTTCTACTGTTGAGCCATACACTTATTAACCTTATGAGACTGATTATGATTCATATACGAGAGATTCTTACAACAATTAGTAGAGAAAACCATAAACACAGAGCAGTAGAAGTAGAATTAAGTTCACTTGATAGGACATTGTCAACAGTAAGTGCAGTTCTCGGCTACCACCATCCTCATCCTTACTAAAAAACCCTTCTTTTTCTAGAACTGGTGACTTTAGTGGCTATGGGGAACCACAAAGGACAAGCCCATTGAACTTAGGCTTCTTGATATTGATGGAGCTTGCAATAACAGTTAGCCAGATAATAGCCTCTATTATTGTTTTGTCACTATTTAGGCATGGAAATCCACAAGCTCCAAGCTCCAAGATAGTCCAGCAAAAAGGCACATAGTTGTCAAATTATCAAAGTGGAGGGAAGTTTGTAGGTCTGTAGTGCACATATTAACAATAAAACCTAGCCTGGACCTCTGTAAGAATGTCCTCAATCTTAGAAAACATAAACTACACCTATGTAAAATCTTGTTGGGCACAAATCAAACTTATGTACTAACTAATGGAAAAATTCAAACCTCTGTAACAACGGCTAACCACAAAAAAAAACATAGAATCCAATAAATGGCATGTATAAATGCATAATAGGCTTATATATCAATTATCTAGGAATGAGAACAACAAAAGAGATCCTTTGGATGGAGTGCTAGGACAAGAAAAAGGTAGACAAGAGCTGCAAATAAAATATGCAAGCATTTCAAATGAAGATTAGATCTGCATACTTGTGATTCATGGATTGTGATTGATCTCTGACATGAGAAACATCGTCCAGACCAATACGACAATTGTTGTGCACATAAATATGAATCACATATGAACAAGCAAGATTTCAAAATCAAATTGTTGAGAACAATAGACTCGGTCTCTGTAATGATCTATACTAACACTCTACAAAACATGATAAACCCTTCTACTTGAAGTATTAAATGATGCTCATAATTCGTCCCCCCCTTTTTTTTTAAATATAAGATGTTTTATTTCTACTTTTATTTTGTAATTCTTTTAAAATTCATCATTTCTACAGGATATGGCATGAAATCCTTATCTTGGATATGACTGGAAGGATCTGGATATGGATTCAAATCTGCAATGGGGATCTGTGGATCTTGAAGGCAGTATTTGTAGACCCAGTAACTTAGCCCAAAAATCTTATATATTAAACTTTCTATAGATTTACCCTAAAAAAATTTAAATAGATGTACGCACAACCTTCCATGATGAACTTTATGCCAAGGTTACTATAAGAAATATCATAGTCATCACGTATTGGATCCATTGTAGTTCATTGAGTACAGTTTGTTTAGGAGATAGGTATAATCATACATATTTGATTCCCCTTGGGGAGCTCTCTAAGATCCAGGGATGTTTACAGGATATTCCCTTTGTATTAAGGATGCCCAACTATCCCCTATGGGCTTTGGCTGATTTTTATTCTTCTTTGGATTGTAATTTTTTTTTCATATTTTAATTGATCTCATGGCCATTGAGAATCACACATATCCTTCTGCCCTAGAAGATATACACAATCTTGAAAACCTATGTATCAGTCTCATTTCTATGCAATCACTTTACTGTTTGTTTAGAGTAGTTTGCACAAACATGGTGGCCCTTTTTGGCCCTAGATTTCAAGCCTAAGCTCTGATACCAAATGTAGAACCTCTCAATGGGGTACTATGAAATAATATTTTCTAAGTTAAACATATGCATTGAGTATAAACAAAATTTAACAAAATTTTCTTCTTTCGTACATGGAATAACCTACAATATATTCTAGTGCTAAATATTTCAAATTTTAATCCAAATATACGAATCTAAATAAGAGGATGAGATAAATAAGAAGGTAGTTTTATTATTAAAATATTTAATCAAAATATACCAAGTGAAATACCTCCTCCCTAGTTTGTTGAATATGACCATTTGCAATGTAGTCCTGCCAGTAGTAGGAAGGTGCTTCCAAGCATTCATTTTTCTTTCGCTTGCCCAAAGGGAAACAACAGAATGCTCCCATCCAAATAGGAGCATAGTTGGCTTCCTAGGTCCAAGAAACCCTTCAGTTTCTCGGCCCTCCGTGCTCATGACTCCAAGAACAACAAAACACAAATTCTCAAAGAAAATCATCATAAAAAATATATCTTCCAAATGTTTCACAATCTCTCATCATGCTCCTCCCTCCCCATATCTTCTCCCTATTTATCAAGTTTCTATAAACCCTTCCCCAAGTCTCATCAACCACCCTCATTATTATCCATCAACCTTCCTTATCTAGATTTTTTGGGAAAAGATTTAAAATAAAACTAAAATATAAATGACTTCCATTAAACAACAATAAATAAAATTCAAAGTCTTTCTTCTCATGCTAGATAATAAATGCAAGTTGACAATTTTACCCAAAATTTACATGAAAACCCACCACCCCCATTTAATTCATCATACCAACCATCAATCAATGTCAAAGAAGGTATTTAGTGCTTCTAGATATTTTGTATACAATATAATTTACATAATCATTAAACATTCAATTAAATAGTTAATAATCTACTTAAATAATTAATACATTCATTAATTGTAATAGTGTACATGTGTAGGGTATGTGTGCGTAGCTAGAAGACACATATATCATGCATGTACTAATGATAAATAACCATTTCCTCTAGTGCATAGTTCTTATATGATCACACCGAGACATGTAGGAAAACAGATCAAGTAATGCATAATTTAATAATCTTAACAAACAAAATTACACTAATTCATGAATAACTCATTATCATACTTAAAATATCAATAGGAAATCAAAATAGGGTTTTAAACATGGTAGGAACC
>ML784814.1:753131-775805 GCA_009831015.1 Picea engelmannii
CCTGATCTTATTTTTATAAAAATTACGTAATTTTTATATCTGATGATTCCTAGTTTTTTTTTCAAGGAGATTTTGAAAAATCCAAGGGGAAAATCGAGACATGCTAGTAGGGATGTCCAACAAAGTGTATAAGAAGATGGTAAAAGAAATGAACATTATTGTGTCGCAAGAGGAGCCATCCCAACTACGATGGGCATCATAGGTATGTAATCATTTATTTATTATTTTATGTACATCAAGTTTATTTATCGCATGAAATACTAATTTTCAATTGTTTTGTTGCAAAAAAGCAAAAAAATTGAACCCATTCAACACATAATATAGGACGATGAGGAATAAAAAGGTTGATCACAAACTTTGTCAGTATTTACATTTTCATCATTTCATAAGATTTAATGTTTGTTGTGATCTTTATATTTAAATAATTAATTTACACTTGTCCATGGATGTCTTCTAATAAGTGATAACACACAAAGAGGAGATAAACCATGAATTGATAAACATAGGGCTAAGTATGGGTTTTGAGTATATGTTGAAGTATGAAAATTTAATTGAATAATTTGTAAGTAGGTATGTTGTTTAACTTCCCTTTTTTATAATTAATGAAAAAAACAATTATATTGATTATATCGATTGTGCTTTGTAATGTTGTATTAAACATGCAGGAACAAAGTATGGAATGCATCCAACATAGGCTATTTTGAGAGAATGTGTGAAGCATGACTTCGAAAGAATGTGTATTGTTAATGAAAGAATTGGTGTTAAGGTATGTTATTTGATTTATGCAATCATGTGTTCTCTCTCTCTCTCTCTCTCTCTCTCTCTCTCTCTCTCTCTCTCTCTCTATATATATATATATATATATATATATATATATATTACAGTTTATTTCTATGTTTGTAGATGGAAGATGAAGGAGCGGAACATAAACAACAAGTTGATCAAGAAAAAATTAGGTTAAAAAACCAAAGTACATTTTTTCCTACAAATAATGAAGAAATAAGACATGCGTGCAGGTCAAGCAATGACAACAATTCAACTGATGAATTAGAATCAATATAATTGGATATTACTACTAGTTGTATGTTTTGGAATATTTTGTCTTTGAAAATCAGGGATTTTGTTTAATATACTCTATATGTTTTCCCAATTGCATGGGGACATGTTACCAATAAGTGTAACAATTACATATTGGTTTCTATTTTATTATTCTGGACCTTTACCTTGTCCCTTTTTGTATGAAAATGGGTCTCTTATTCATATATAATAAAATAGGTTTCTTATTTTGTTGCAAAATGTTGCGTCGCTAAATAATTAATATGTAGATTATTTACATTTTTACAAATAACAGAGGTATAATTCATAGGATAACGCTTTAATGCAATCATTATATCGAAATGAAATTAAAAATATATAAAATAATATTATTATAAAACATATTTGATTTTGAAATAATTAATTGAAATTTTGTAAAATAAACAAATAATTAAAATATATACATATTAGTGCATTGTATTATTTTGAACTCACTAGATAGTGTGTGCCATAATATAGAAATTAGCGTGTTTATTAGTGTGTGCCATAATATTTAATGTTCATACACACGAGTGAACATTAAATATAATAACACATTGGTAAAAAATATTGAGAAAACACACAATTCCATAAACGCCATAACATACAATAATATTTATCATTTCAAAATTGTGCAGCGCTCAAGTTTAAAATATACACTAGGGTACTAAATATAATGTATACATCAGTGTGTTACTTTTATTATATGCATCGAGTCTCTAAATATAATTTACACAATGGTTCTTAGTAAAAATAATGGCGTGGAGACATCACCTTGAATATTCAAAATTTCACTACCCTTTGGTGCACATGGTAAAATAGACACTAGTATGTACCAATTGTATAAGAATTGGGTTGTATGCTATATTAAATGCAACATGTCTCAGGATAACTCAATCACATTGGTTCTCATTATAACGTAAATGTACTAGGGCATACAAAAACTAAAAAGAACAGGTGCTTCACACGTAAACAAGGAAGAAATGGTGCATAGAAATTATAAGAGCATCAGTGCTCTGCATACGACGAAAAAGGTGAAACTGGTGCATAATAATTATGATCACATTGAGGTGTTTGTATTTTATTAACGAACTAGGTAGTTTGCATTATATTAAGTCATTGTGGCAGGTTTTTCAAAGATGCACTAACGCTTTTTGACAATATCGACATTGAAAAAAAAAAAAAAACCTCTGCTACAACCTCTGCACGCCCAATTTTTTTTAATTATATGGAACAATTGTTAAAACCTCTGTTAAACCTTGACAATCAATAGAGGAGGTTGTAGTGGAGTTTTTTTTTTAAATTTTTCCAAATTTTGTAACACTATAAACCTCCAATAGAAGGTGTTATCCTTGTAGTGTTGTGTAGTAGTAGGACTCCCATTGTATGAAAACAGAGATATTTGGATGATATTCCTTGTAATATTAATTTGATGTGTTAGCACCTAGATTTACAGTGCCAAATTTTTTTAATCTTTGGCCAAGGTTCAAGGTCTGGTAACGCATTGAATGAAAAGTCTAATGAGGCTCTACCTAATGTTTAGAAAATCCAGTAGCATTTTCACCAAATCCCCAATGGACGGTGCTATTGAATGTGCATAATCCTTATAACCTATCTGCTACAAGAAGTTTAAAATTTATAGTAGCACTTGCAAATTTTATGAAATTTTGGTTAAAAATTAAAGGTTTTTACTAAAGCTATGTTTTTTTTAGTGCTCTCACGTTATATGAAGGCCTTTAAATGTTTTAACAAAAATATTGGGCTATAACCCAATCTCCATTCCAAGTTTCAAAGTCCATCACCGCAATTCAACTACCAAGCTACCAAACTTCCAATCAAGAGCTAAGTCGCAAGGCCATCAACGAAGTGCACCAAGGGAGGAGCCCACGATGATTCATAATGTGCACAATGTGTCGGTATATCGTGAACACATCTATGTATATAAATTACAAAAAATCTCTCTCTCTCTCTCTCTCTCTCTCTCCATGCATATGGGATCATTCCCATTGCACTAAGTGTGCATGCATAGATGTAAAAACGCTCATAAAAACAAGAAAAATCTGATGGAGAATTGGTCCAAATGGGGTGATGGAAGAAGAACATCATGAGAGATATATCTTTGTTGGTATTGAGAATAGTAGAGTTACTCAGGAAACTGGTAACAAGATGCATGAAGTGGAATACATGTGACTTTTCAAGGGCTTGTGTGTTGGCCTATATCGAAGCATAATGTCTGTTGTGAATAGAGAAAGGCATATTAGTACAAAAACTAAGGAATATGGTTGCGTTATGCCCTATCATAATTTTTTCAAGGCCTATGAGAAAAAAATTCCTTCCCATGTTTTATATTCTTTGATAAAGTCAAAATTTTATGTAGTATTTATCTGTGATTCAACATGAATCTTGGATTTTGTATTGTTTCTTTTTGGTGGTTTACTTAGTCGTGGAGAAGATACTAGTCATATGAGAATTTTAGATGGATACTTAGAGTTCTTTATGGAACCTGAGTTAGCAGAGATATACTTAAAAATCAAAGAGGATCTCGATGAACTAATTCAAAAGAAACTCCAAAATCCCAATATGGACATTTACAAGGATGGTCATCATTTATTACAAGCATTTCAGGAGCTCTTGTTAGCAGATCAATGTAATGGGAGGTTTGTCTTTGGTCGTAAAGTCAAAAGACCCATGGTTTCCATTGAAAACCCTTGTAGAAAAATTAATGAAAATCCTAAGATTATATTGCAAATATTTTTCTCAAGGTCAGGATATGGTCAACCTAAATACAAGGAAAAACATCTAAAAGATAATCATCCTAAAATTCAAACAATGGTTCTAATCTCAATTTTATGCTCTGCACAAAATGTGTTTCAATATTTTTTCATATACTAATATGCATAAATAGTGTATCATACATGATTAAATGAGAAAGTAAGAAACCTAGAACCATGGGCATGGATTATTTCATCTCCATTAATGAAAAGGGTAAACTCGAAAGCTAGTCCTAAGGGTCTCTCTATTTTCAAAGTTGGAGACTTTAGCAATATTTTGTGTGCAGTTTGGGCTTAAGAAAGTGGAATCAATTTCTACTTCGAATAAAGAACCTGTCATATATTAATGAAGATGAAATTCAATAAATAGATTCTTCATTTTGTAAAGATAATAAATGCATAGCTAATACCTTTTGTATTGGTGAAGTCTGAAATCTCATGGTTGGTATCGAGATTTTCCAAGTGAAAAATGTTTTTCCTTATTTTGATCAATTTGTTCCATATTTGAAGGAAATTGGTTAACAAGTGGGAGAGCATATAAAAGGAAAAGAGGGTGTTAATTCTAGATCTCCACACATAAAATAAACAGTCATAGGATTGTCTTCCATGTTTGGAGGCATAAATTTATCATTCGAAGGAAGTGAAACACTAAATAAAGCATGTAAAGAATAGGTGGCAGTGCATTTTCTAAAGATGAATAATCAATCCCATGTTTCCAGTTCAACATATAAAACAATATATCCATATTGCTAGGCCATCACATTATGTGACATTCATAAGATTTTATCAAAGGAGAAGCTCCAAATGTTCTTGCAATTGTTTCAAGTTTTATTTTTAGTTTTATGGATATACTTGATTCGAAAGATTTGTAAAAACTAAATAATTGCAATTTCTGTAAATTCTATGATTTGTAATGTGATAGGAGGGGTAAATATTCCTCTTAGAAGGAAGCATAGGAGTTTTGTTCTGGGTTTTGAAGCCTATTTTTTATACAAAACTTAGATTAATGTGCCTATGTTTCATTACTGAAGACTCTTGTGAATTCAAGTATAATATTATGCCTTTCTTATGTTTCCATCTTAATTTCTTCTTATTTCAATGTGATGATTGTCAATGTAGGATATAGTCATGGTTGATATTTTACAGATTCCTGCAAAGTAAAGGATTTATTGTAATTGCATGTACCTCATAAAATCTCATTCAAGTACTTGTGTTCATGATTAGAAAGTATTTTTGGTTATTACAAATTTGGTCGTGTGGATATATTAATTGAACAAGAAGTGAGATTGATACATTCACAATTGTGTTTCTCCCAATCTTCCCACTTTCACCTTTAATTCAAAATATCTAAGTATTGGGTTCACTTTCCTTCTTTTCATGGATGTAGTGTGTGAATCTGAGAGTTGTATTTAAGTTGAGAATCCAAAACCCAAGTCTACCTGATCCAACATACCAACCAAACATCAAATCCTTTTTAAGATGTGTTAGGCATGTTCTTTTTGCAATCGGGAACATTTCTAGTGCTAACATTTTTGGAATAATTGTCGGGGAGTGGAGACATGAAGCTATATTTTCCTGGGTGTACGAAAATGAATAGGGCTAGTTCTTGATGGTTAACAAGAATCAGTCATCAAAGTTTGACTACAGATCCTTGACCTCGAGACTCCATGAAGGAAGAATCCACTTGATCTGGATTTTATGAGAAAAATGAAATGACTACAGATTATTAATAGGTTATTAACTCAAAATAACAGATATACAGTAAAACAGGTTTTCTATTCAATAAAAAAATCAGTTGAAACTATAAAATGCAGCGGAAACAAGCTTGTTGGAATGGTGGCAACTTATCTCTAAGAAGAGATGTGACGGTTGCGCTCATTCGCAAGAAGATGATTACAATGAGGCTCTGGAGGCATTTTTACAATAAACAAGAATTTCAAAAACCCTAGACATACAAAAACCTAACCCTAGGAGATGAAGCGCCAAAAGTCATGTGGACCCTGTTCGGGTAAGCTAGTACATCAACTTCCCAAGGTCGTAACTTTTTCATACGATCTCCATTTTAGGCGTATGATAGCTCGTTGGAAAGGTATCCTCAAGGAGATTCATTTTGGGGGCTCAATCATGCCTTTGACTATCATTTAGAAGCTCTATCCTGAAAAACATTCATTTAGGCCCTCAAAATGCCATCGGAAGTTAACAATGCTAAAAATAGTAAATTGCCAAAATTGCCAAAAAACTGTTTTGAGATAGTTGGAAAAGGTGGGTGGCCACCGATATCCACCTAGATCAATATTACCTCCTTAGGAAGCAATGTTATCCATTGCATTGAGGTCCCCCATCAGATGAGGAATTTTTTGTTGAATTTGGCCCTGTGTGAGCCACTTGCCTTGGTGCAAGAGCTGCCCTGCTTTGATGACTTGATAAATATGGATCCTTTGTTGACGAGTGACCTTGATTTGTGTGTCCATAATATAATCATTGGATGTCTATTGTATGCAGTCGGGGTTCAGCTTTGTTTGCGTCATATGTTCTGCTACTTCTGAGGTGTCCAACAAGGGTGGAAAATAAGGGCAAAGGAGATCCACGTTGAACACTGGGTGCAGGCCAAGGAAAGGAGGAATGTTCAGCTCAAAATTATTATCCCCCATGGCCTTGGTGATAGTGTACGACCTATAATGGATTGGGCGAAGATTTCGATGGGGTCCTGTAAGGCGTTCTTTCTGCAAGTGCAACCAAACTTTGTTTCCCACCTGAAACTTATGTGGCACTCGATGTTGATCATGGCATTGTTTGTACTTGTTATTGGATTTATGTAGGATATACTGAACTTGTTGGTGAATATGTTGGATCCGCTAAATGAACCGGGTGGCTTTGTCAGCTTCAGTTGGAAAAAGAGATGAGTCAGTCGAGGTGAATGCAAGGGGAAGTGCAATATCCATGGGACCTAATGGTTGGAATCCCAACGCCACATGAAAGGGGTTGTGGTCGGTTGAGCTATACAGGGCTCAGTTGTAGCTGTGTTGGAAATATGGAAGGATCTCATCCCATGTGCGAGGGTTCTTTGAGTTATACATGTGAAGGATATGCACAATCATTCGATTTACAACCTCGGTTTGGCTATATGTCAAGGGGTGGAAGGCCATGGATTTGGTGAGCTTGGTGTCCAACAGTGAGCAAAGGCTCGACCAAAATGTGTTGAGAAATCGACTGTCCTGATCTGAGACAATGGTTTGTGGGATTCCAAAATGTACCCAGACTCATTCAAAGAAGAGCTTGGAAGTGGCCTCTATTGTGATGCTCTTCTTGTAGGAAACCATAATCACCATCTTAGAAAAGTGATCAACAACCAAAAAAACACAATCATTTCCCCGCTTGGTGAATGGGAGGCCTGACATGTAGTCCATTGAGATGGATTCCCATGGCCTATCAGGAGTAGGAAGAGGGGTTTATAGGCCATGTTTCTTAGTGGTCAGTTTGGAAATAGTGCAGGAAGTGCAGGACTTGATGTACTTGATGACCTCATGTCGAAGTTTCGACTAGTAGAAATGTTTCTGTAGCATCGCCATTGGCTTTTTGACGCCAAATTATCTTGCCACTCGACTGTAGTGGGATTTCCAGATCATCTTCACTCGCTCACTTGATGGAACACAAATATGGCCCAGAAGACACAACAACCCATCCTGAAGATGGAAATTATCGACAACTGCGTTTGTACCCAACATTTGGTAGGTGGTGGCGAAGTCCGGGTCTGTCTCATAGAGTTCGGGCCATCTAGAGGTCTCATGGCCGCAAGAGTCTAGCACCGTGGTGAGTGTCGTGACTAGTGGTCTGCTGAGGCAATTAGTGACATGATTGGTGCTTCATGTTTTATACTTGATGTTGAGGTGGAATTGTTGCAAGTATGTGGACCACTTTTGATGGCGGTCATTCTACAATTTTCCTTGTGTCTGCATGAACTGTAGTGGCTTATGATTAGTGTGGATGACTGTCTCCTTCCTAAGATTGTAATGTTTCCACTGGTTGTAGGTTTTCACAATGAATTACATTTCTTTGTCATAAGTAGGGTACTTACAGACAAAATATGATAATGTATCACTGTGAATGGCCACGGAGTGGCTGTGTTGAGTGAGAACGACACCCACAGCATAGTCTGAAGCATATGTCTCGATCTCAAAGGGTTGTTGCAGGTCTGGCAGTGAAATTACTTGGGCTAAGCACAAGCACTGATTCAAATCATCGAACTCTTTTTGTTGGAACCAAACCCATGCAAATTTCGCCTTACCACCACCCATATTTATTTGGCTGAGGGCCCATGAAATATGGGAGAATCCCAACATGAACCTGCAGTAGAAATTGGCAAGGCCCAAGAAGCTCCGAAGCTCAGTGAGTGTGGTTGAGGTTGTCCAGTCACGAATGACTTGGATATTGGTTGGATCCACATGTACTCCATGTTGATAAATGATGTATCCCAGGTAATGGACCCTATCCACGTCGAAGGAGCATTTTTCCAAGTTGGTGTATAGCCTGTGTTGTCACAGGGTGTGCATAAACTGTTGAATATGGTATAAATGTTCGGCCCAAGTCTTGTTGTAAATGAGAATGTCATCCAAATACACCACTACAAAAGTATTGGTGAATGGTCACATGATATCGTCTATCATCCTCATGAAAGTGGATGGAGCATTTGTCAAACCAAAGGGCATGACCAACCATTCAAAAAGGCCTTCCTTTGACTTGAAGGTGGTCTTCCATACATATGTCTGATCTATCGAGACCTAGTGGTAGCCAAACTTCAGATCAATCTTACTGAAGTATTTGGCCCCTGTGATTTGATCAAGGAGGTCGTCGATTCGGGGAATTGGGTACTAGTTTCTGACTGTGATTTTATTCAGAGCCTGGTAATCAATGCAAAGTCGCCAAGTTCCATATTTCATCTGTACCAACACGATTGGGATCCCGCAAGGTAATGATATGGGATAGATGTGCCCCTTGTGAAGACGTTCATGGATCTATCACTTGATCTCCTCATTCTCTAACAGAGAGCGGCGATAGACTAGCCCATTAGGCAGCGGTGTGTCGGGGGTCAAATCGATGGGGTGTTTGACTTGGAAATGAAGAGGTACCCCGGTAGGTGAGGAGAAGATATCATAGTATTCTTCCATGACCTTATCTATTTTCTTCTGCTGTGTGGAGAGATTAGTCGTAGAGATCATGGATGTGGTTGTGATCATTCACTTATTCTGAGAGCGAATCACGAAGAAGAAAAACTTCCCCACCTAAAAGATGACCTTCCTGCATTTCTTAGCAGAGATCAAGGAAATAGAACTAGATGGGACTGCCTCGGGTATCCTGTACAATTTCCTGTTCAAAGTAATAATAACACTACGAGGCCTAGACTCATATACAACATGTTGTTTCCATAAATCAGGTTGGCCCAAAAGAACATCAAAAACTTCGAGAGGAGAAACATCACACAATACCTCGTCTTTGAAGGTCTTGATGTCGTACGACAGTCAACATTGTTGGCTGACACGGAGATTGCTTCCTTGGCGGAGCCATCCAATGGTGTAGGGTTGTGGGTGAGACGTTGTCGGCAGGGCCATCCGCTTAACAACCTCTGTTGAGATGAGGTTCTTCTGGCTACCGCTATCAATGATGAAGTGCAACAGGTTCCTTTTACCTAGATATTTGAATGGAAGAGGCGCTCTCCTTCTTCTGGCTCGTCTGGTTCACCAGGTTCAATCTTAGTGGTAGAAACGGTAGCACTGGGTTCCGCGTCAATGATTCATCTTCCCCTTTCTAGTTCTGGCTCAAAGTCAGAATCCACATCTAATTCAGAGGCTTTCACTTTGGCCACCCGCAACTGCTTTGAGCGGCAGTCAGCAGTGTTATGCCAAGGGCTCTTATGGAAGTCGCACCACTTCCTGGTATCTTTCTTTGTCTTTTCGATGTCCTTCTTTACTTGGGTCTTGGACTGGTTGATCTAATACTATCCATATTTACTTTTTCCCTTGTTCTGTAAGTTGGGGCCTCCCTTTCATGGATTTTTTTGTGAGGGGTTCCCAGGCCCAAATTGCCGCGTCTTTTGTTTGAGCTTTTGCTTGATTTTGATGGCATATCGGTAAACCGCACCAAAGGATGAGATGCCAAGAAATTCCATTTCAGTTTGGATGTATCTATGCAGAGCACCGAGATACTTGAGCACCATATGTCTTTCTGAATCTTTGATACCCAGCTTGGTGCGCAAAGTATGGAAGATATTTGTGAAATCTGACATTGCTCGGTCTCTTTCTTGTCGCAGTATAGTCCATTTGGTATACAGGTCGTCATAACTTCCGACAGGGTAGTATTGTTCCTTAATAGCATCCTTGAAGGATTCCTAGGTGGTTGTGACTGTAAATAATGAGGGTTCCTCTATTTCCTTTTGCTCACATAAAGTTTCCCACCAATCTTTGACATGGGGAATAGCTTTTAGGAACGCAAAAGTAATATTTTCTCTATTCAAAAATTTATGGACAAAAAAATACCCTTCTAGTATATTCAACCACTTGTCTACAACATCTTTTTCTATATAACCTTCAAATATAGGAATATCTAAGTTTATTTGTACCTTGAAGGGGGTGGCAACTCCACTCGAAGAAGATGTGTCGCATGTTGGTAGCAGTCGAAGGATTTGTGCGAAACTATCCATCATTTCGTTCCTCTATTTGTGAGGGCTTCCTCAATCAACAGTTTGAAAGGATATCTTGTCCTTTCATATTTATTTTCTCTTGCCATGAGAGGTCACTTGGGCATTTGAGATATTTTTTCCTCAATATAAACAAGCTCGAGACCCAACTCTTTGTACTCCGACCTCATTGGGGACATGCATTAAGATGACAAGGAGAAAACCGATCTGATACCACTGATACGGATTTTATGAGATGAATGAAATGACTACAAATTATTAACAGGTTCTTAACAGAAAATAACAGAGATACAGTAAAATTGGTTTTCTGTTCAATAACGAAATAAGCTGAAACTGCAAAATGCAGCGGAAACAAGCTTGTTGGAATGGTGGTGACTTATCTCTGAAAAGAGATGTGACGGTTGCACTCATTCACAAGAAGATGATTACAATGAGGCTATGAAGGCATTTTTACAATAAACAGGAATGTAAAAAACCCTAGATATCCAAAAACCTAACCCTACGAGATGAAGCACCAAAAGTCATGTGGGCCCCGTTTGGGTAAGCTAGTACATCAACTTCCCGGGGTCGTAACTTTTGCATACGATCTCTGTTTTAGGTGCATGATAGCCTGTTGGAAAGGTATCGTCAAGGAGATTAATTTTGCAAGATCAATCATTTCTTTGGCTATCATTGAGAAGTTCAATCCTGAAAAACCTTCATTTAGGCCCTCAAAATGGCGTCGAAAGTTAAAACTACTAAAAATAGTAAATTGCCAAAATTGCTAGAAAATTGTTTTGAGCTAGTTGGAAAAGGTGGGTAGCCACCTATATCCACCTGGATCACCACTGGTGGCTCCACTACTTCATAATGTCAAATTCATCTAATACTTGGATGAAGGATATAATAGTTGCAAGGTTTACTCCATTTGACTTTTCATTTGTTCCTTATTTTCCAAATGTTGTTCCTACTATGGATGAGTGGGGAGACTTCCTTCAAAGATTTAGAGGATATGAGGATGATCATCCTACACTAAATCGCATCAAGTTTCTTGAATGCATGGATCATCTAGGTATTTCTCATGAAGATGTACTTATGAATTTTTTTATGTATTCTCTGGAAGGTGATGCCCAACAATGGTACATATCTTTACCCCCTGGTAGTATTTCTTCTCTAAGAGAATTTCATGCATGTTTTCATAAACACTATAGAACAATTTTCAGAGATAAATTTTTTTTGGAAAGTTGTTGCAATGAAGAATTCAATAAAAATTTAGATGAGTGCATTGTGGGAATTGAGTATTAATATATTATAAGTCCTTCTCTTATTCCTAATGATCAACATCATAATTTCATTGAGCATCAAGTTATTATTAATGAATAAGTTTGGTCATTTACAAATAGTCTTCATGATGAGATTCGAGTAGAGTTGACCATAGTTATGTCCTCTAATTATTCTATCCAAGAAAATATATATTGGAATATGATTCCAATAAGTTTATTTTTAGATCACTCAGCTATTTTTTATGAAGGGAAAGAAAAACAATCTTCATCATTTTCATTATGAACCTATCAAAGTGTTCCAATTTATGATGCATATGTTTTTATTGAATTTTTAGATCAAGAATATCCTTTTATGAAGCATTTTGATCAACAGTTTCATGAGATAATCAAACCTATATTCCATGAAGAAAAATATCATGTATATGATAATTATGGTTCAGAGTCAGAGCCTAGTTTCAAAGAGTTGATTTATACATAATCATGCATTGAATCTCATAGCTTTGAACCAATATATGACTATTATAAACCAAAATTCGAGGAAGGAAATGAAATTTTTTGTCAGGAGCGAATTTTGTTGGCCTGGAATTGATCAGACCAGGGTCCTTCTCAGGTTACCAACAAAAGGTACCATGTAGTATAGAGCGTTGGAATTTTCATCTTCTATAAAGAGAATAAGTCTCACCCGAAGCACAACCAAGATCGAAGGATAGGGAAGGGAAAGGAGAATACTTAGGTGGGTTCCCAGAACCTTCAAGATTCACCATGATCTTGTGCAAGATAGACTAACTATAGAACTATTCTAAACTCATTCATCCTAGAAGTAAAGATACTCAAGTTTCGAAAGAATTCATACACAGAGACATCGTATTGATCTTATCAAGCATAAAGAAGTAATGTAAAGATACAATTCATAAGCATGAACACATAATGACACATTATATTTCCAAATTTTGGGAACTTCTTCATCTATTATCATCATAATTTCTTGGATACGATCTCGGAGATATAAATTAGTACTCTGTTATATACTTATGACTCTGGACTCATGTTGCAGATCTCTATCTACCCAAAAATATATACAAATTACATTTGCATAACCTTTTCTCAACCAAAAACCCAACTAAAATTAATCAACAACAACATATGACTAACAACAGAAAAACCCAACCTATCAACACTAGCCAACCCAACCCTTTTACAATAGTATTCCTCTGATATATAGGGTGAGTGGGATCTTCTGGATTTGGGATCGCATGCTTTCTTGTTCTGTTGCAACTTCTTTTTCCTTGCTGGTGTTGCATTGTTCCTTTCCGCAACCTATTTTTGTTTTACTTTCTCCATTGTCCATCTCTTTTTGTCTCTTGCACAACTCTTGTTTAATCAAAATTGGGACTGTATTCCTTCTTACGCAGCTTCAAATCTAAAAGTAAAGGGCCCAACAGGATCTGACCACAAGCCTTGACTCTCCCTCAAGTCAAGTACTTGTCTCTTTCGCAGCTTCTAGGAGTAACTATTGCTTTCTCTTGTCCTCCTTCTCCATTTTTCTTTCCTTTTTTACTTGTGCTTTGTCTTTCTCTGCCTCTTCAAACGAAGGGCCCAACTCTAGGACCAACTCTAAGGCCCGCTTCCTGACTTCCTGGAAACTCCCAATTTTATCCTACCACTTACTCGCAAGGAATGAGGCTTCAGCTACAAACTGTTGGGTCACATCTGTCTATTGTAGCATCTGTCTATTCAGAGTCTATTGTAGCATCCACCTGATACATTTTCATATACATCATTTGAACGATAGGTCATAATTCATTCAACTCCTTCTTGGATATGGATTGCGCCTCAAACAGAGTTTTCGGATCATTATCCACTTGTTGAATTTGATCGAATTTCTCTTGTTTCTTGAGTGGGTCCATGGTGACCACAACTTCTTCGTTGAGCAACTGGATTCTTGCACACACGTCCTCTAAATTTTGGTTGCGCCTTGCTATACTTCCCATCTAGTTGCCGACTTCTTGGAATATATTTGTGCACTCAGTTGTGTGCTTGTGTAGTGTCGATTGAGAATTGTTGCCTTCCAACACTATTTTCTCCATTTTCTCCTGCAACTTCCGAGCTTGTTGTTTTTCTTCCTGTTGGGTATGTTGCAATTGTACTTGTAGATGCTCTGCATGAATGGCCAACTGTGACCATGCTCCTTGGAGTAGCTCAATTTGATGCTCAGGTTCTTTTGCAACACTGGATTCTGGCCGTTGGGGTCCTACATTTCTTATTTCCGGCTAGGATTTAGCAAGCCTCTCCTGGAATCGTTCCAGTTTCTACTTCGCCTAGATCTTGGTGAATTCTTCTTGTGTTCTATGCGCTTGAGAAAGGAGTGCTTTCTCCTTTTAAAACTTTGTATTCCTTTCGATGTGTTGTAGCCTCTGGTCTAGTTGATCATTTGAAGCTCTAATCATTCCAACTATTTGTGTTGTTTCCCACTGTGAAAGGTCAGGGGTGGAAGGGGTGGGATCCCTAGGTGGTCAGACTTGCAGTGGAACTCCATTGGTCATTGAATGCTCTGAGGGAGTCTCCAGCTCCTCCTCTCTTGTAGATGGTCCTAGCACAAGCCTCAACCTCAACACTAATTGTAGGAGCGTTAGAACTTATGTTCTGGCCAAGAAGAGTTGTAGCAACTTTGCGCATTGATGAGGGTTTTGGAGGACTAGCTCCATATGTTCCTGCACTGACGTTGTGCTTTGTCTCAAAGTTGTCTTAAGTTCCTTCTAAACCTCTGGTATCTCCACTTCTTTTTGGACCTCAACTTTCTGGGTTGCACTTCCAATAGAACCCTCAACCTTAGTCATTGAGGAAGTGCATTATGAAATTAGGGCTTGCAGCTACAGTCCTACTTGCCATGATCTGTTGGTTCTGGGATTCATAGTTTAGGCCAGTTAGTTGCAGCCTATGTTCAAGTACTTATGGGTTTGGACCAAGGAGTTCTGGTCTCTGCTCGGGTATCTTTGGGGAATCCACCTGCATGGGTTTTGGGTCGACGGTTTGGGATGGAATGGTGGTTTCGAGAGGTCGTGTCTTGGGTTATGGTGATGATGGAGGTTGCTCAGTGATTATGGTGGTGGATGGAGTGGTGTTAGGCTGAGGGTTGTCCTAAATTTCTATAATATGGGTTGCTCAAGCCATTGAGCGAGTGTTGGGGATGGTGGATGAAATGGGATGGGGGTTCAGAACCTTTCTTGGAGAGATCCCTGTCCTGGCTTTCTTGGACATTAGCTCTATAATGAATGTGGCGCTAAGGATTTCGTTCACATCCTTACCTGTCAACATAGCTTTCTCCAACAGTTGTGGGAACATTGGTAGTGTTCTCTTTTTGCGCTCTAGTGGTTGCATCTCCTCCTCCTTGTCGGAGTTCATCTGTGTCAGGGATTCTTTCTTTTGTACCTCCGTGCATGAGCTTGGTCCTACCCCTGCTTCCTGAACCCTCTTCTTCAACATCTCTACAGGTAGAATGTAATGCATCCCTGACTTGTGTGGGTTGCGTTTGACTCCATGCCATGACATAACCTCTTTTTCGAAGGCATCCTCATCCAAATAGAATGGAAGCATGCGCAAATGAAGTCCTCCTTATTGGCATATCTTGGCCACACAAATGTGTGGTGGTGGTTCATGCTAAATGCAATGTTCCAGGTGTTATAGTTGAGTAGTTCCTACGGAATGTGCAACCTCTCTATTGTGTCGATCAACCTATTTTACTACCTGGAGAATTTCATGTTGTTGAAGGTGGTTTTCTCTGAGTTTGACCTTGAATGCCAAGGCTCAAAATGTTTTTCCAAGCACCCCTTATCTGCTGGTGACAATGGTCTTCCGGCGGGTGGCATCCACTTCAAAATTGAAAATGCAAGCAACAAATAGTCATAGGTGAAAGTACCACATTTATCCTATTCTTACTCATAGGCCATGAGGATTTCCTCCAATAGATAGTTGCACCAATTGAAAATAGTGTCATTGGTGCAAAAATCTTCCACTGATAAGTCATCTAGTGTGCACTCTCCCTTGTAGTAGGACCTCATGACATTGCTAGAAATTATGTATCAATCAATATTGACTGTCTCGGGTAGTATGGAGTCTATCTTGGCTATGCACCCCCCCCCCTCTGTGTATGAAACTACTCATATAAGTTGGTCTCCCCCTTCTTATTTCCATACTTGCTGGAACCCTGGAAACCTTTAGACACATCCTCCCCTTATATGGATAGTCATGTAAGTTGGTGGATGTCTTCTTCATGGATTGGATATCTCCTATCCAACCACAGGATTTTCTCATGTACCCTATTGATCATAAAATTGGTACACCTTGCAACTTCCCTAGTGGTGTCGAAAAATGGTAAGTCCCTGAGGTTCATGATGGTAGAGTTGAACAAGTTGATAAACTTGGGATTTAGCACAAATTTCATGCCTCCCAAATCGTCTGGAGAGACACTCAAGAAGACATCTATATTCGGCTATGAGAACAGAACCCGGTCTGTCTGGTCAAGGTCAAGGAGCTTGACTTGCTCGACCTTCCCCTTGAGATCTCCCACAATCTCAACCCAAGGGTCATAGGACTCATCTGGTACTGCATCCTTTTAAACGACACTTTGGCTCCCTGTAGATCTCGACATGGCAAGCCTGAACTATCAACAAATTTGGCAGGAAACACAGAGATTGGGGATCATGACTACGTGTCAACGGATTACAGAGGCTTTCTCACACTTCAAAATACGCAAATATCTAAGTTCTCTCTGGGGAAAAATCCGTCCTACACCAAACTAACAGAACCTTATACCCAGGATTAGCTGAAAAGTGATATAATAACTATTATTCATCATTAACCTTATAGATGTAACTTGAATCTGAGTTGTCCGACAGGACTGGTTAACGGGATAAATCTCTCAGGTGATCTTGGAATTTATTGGGCAAGTTAGTCAGGGACGTGGCCGATTCTAGACCTTGTCATTTAACGAATGGGAGTATCGGCATGAATATCGATGGCATCTTCATGTATCGAGGATTTATGGTTTAATAGAATTCGGGCGGGGTATTGTAGTAGTAATAAAGGATGTGACTGGACTGGGTTTGTGTTGCACATGGACTAGGATTGCGTCCAGATTCACTCTCCCTTTGACCACAAAGGGGTCCCTATCATATTTAATGACTGACATTAATATCTTTGTGGCTCTTCTGATCCAATGTTGTTGAGTAAGAATATATGGATCAAACAACACTTAGAAAAAAAAAATTAACTACATTTCGCGGCGCAACAATGCACTCTTCAACTTTATTAAATGAATTCACTGAAATTGAAAAAAAAAACTCAAATATAACTACTATAAACACTCCTTCAAACTAGAGAAACAGTCCTTTAGCTCAATTCTGAGACATATAGGGTTTCAGGTGAGCGTCGTTCACCCATCATGGCTGCAACATACCATCCAGTTGCATGAGTCTGACTACTCCCGAAGGTCGGATCTTCGCAACTATAAATGGTCCCAACCAATGCATGTGCAACTTTCTCGGATGTTTTTGGTATCGACTGTTAGACTGGTTAACAGGGTAAATCAGTCGTAAATAATTGTGTAAATACTTTGGTCTTAATGTGTCTGTCATGCCAATATTTATGCCTTGCTTTCTCAATTGATTGATGATAGTCTGCTAAAAACCTGGTCTCTTCAATTTCCTGTAATTCCATGACCCTCTGCGCAACTGATTCATCCTCTAACATGTGTGTAACCTATGCAATATACAAACTTGGATTAATGAATTTTGCAAGTACCACAACCTTTTTCCCATAAACTAGTTGAAATGGAGTGTACTTGTGGAGTTTCTTTGTGGTTGTCCTGTAATCCCATAAAATTGTTGGGACTCTGTCATCCCAATCCTCCATGTTTGTGAAACAAACCTTCATTAATCCTCTCTCCAGAATCTTGTTAAACACCTCCACTATTCCATTGGCTTGCAGATGGTAGGGGATACTCTTATGATGTTGGATCAAGAACTCTGTTATAAGATTTTCTATTTTATTACTGATAAAATGACCTCCCTGATCACTGGTCAGAATCCTAGGACATCTAAACCGAGTGTAATATTTTCAAAAATGAACCCAGTAGCAGTATCATTCGAACAATCATGAACAATTGTTGCCTTAGCCCAACGTGTAAGGTAATCAATTGCGGTAATGATGCACCTAGCCTTTGAATTCTTAATGGTGGGGTTAATTGGCCCAATGAAGTCAACCACACACTTCTCAAATGCTTGTAGAGCTCGAACTGACTAAATAAGAAATTCATATCGTCATGATGGCTTACCCACTCTTTGACAAACATCGCAAGATCTAGCATATGTCTTTTCATACTTGAAGAGCATGGCCCACCATATTCCATCTTGGAGTACTTTCTGCGCAATGGCCTTCCCTCCAACATGACCTCTCGCAACTCCACTGTGGAACTCCCACAGTATATCTTGTCTTTCATGATCTAAGACACATCTCCCGAGGATACTATATAGTCCCAACTTATACAATTGACCCGCAATCAATTGATAGTCAACTGCTCTAACCACCATATGATGTTTTTGAGTTGCGGAGTACATTTCTGGGTAGACCCCTGTACTTAATAAGACTACTATGTCTTCCAAGTATTCTAGTATAGCCTCAACCCATAACAGGTCTGCATCTAGGAGTTGATCGCCGACTGCTCCACCACTTTCTCCTAACTCTAATATAGATAGGTAATCAATCCCTACGTTACATCTTCCAGGATTAATGATCACTTCAAAAGCAAATTCCTGAAACAATAGCAACCATCGACAAATTCTTCCTTCCATGACATGTTTGTTAACTAGATATTTTAATGCAAAATGATCAGTAAAGAACTTAAAATTAGAACCTAACAGATAATGTCTAAAATTCTGCAAAGCGTAAATCATATCCAAACCCTCTCTTTTTGTGGTTGTATAGTTGCACTCAGCTTACGACAACTTCCTTCTGGCAAAGTAGATAGGATGATTCATGGCTCCATCTCCTAGTTGTTCTAAGATGGCTCCCAAATAAATACTTGATGTGTCTATGTGCACATGAAATTCATTTTCCCAATTTGTAAATATCAAAATAGGTGTTGTGTTGAGCATTTCCTTCAGTATATCGGACACTTTATCACACTCTGTGGTCCACTGGAACACTCCTGACTTCTTTAGTAGATTCTATAGAGGTGAAATGATGTTTGCATATCTTCTGATAAACCTACGATAGTACCATGTGTTCCCCAGCCTGGAGCGCAAATTCTTAGCACTCGTAGGTGGTGGCATGTTCAAAATAACCGCAACTTTGTTTGGTTCTACCAGTACTCCTTCTCAGCATACTATGTGGACCAAAAACAATTTATGTGGCACACATAATATACACTTTCTGAGGTTCAACGATATCTACAATTCTCTACATCTGTCAAACATCAGACGTAGTAGCTCTACATGTTCCTTTAGTAGGATGTATATCGTCCAATCATCCATATAGACTTCTATAAACTTGTGGATAGATTCTTGGAAAGATTTTATTACAATCTAGGAAAAAAATGCAGGGGCATTCTTTAGGCTGAAGGGCATTACGTTATATGAAAATGACCCCCATTATGTTATGAATGTGGTCTTATTTTTGTCTTCTTTATCAATCCTTACTTGGTGATACCCCTAAAATCCATCTATAAATGAGTAAGATTCTTTCCCCACAACCTGTTCTAGCACCTCATCAGTAAAAGGTGTTGGGAAAGGGTCATTCACACAGGTAGAGTTAAGGCTTATGTAGGTCCACTTAGACCCTAATTTCCTATGTTCCTTTCTTACTCTGGATGACTATTGGGATAACCCATTCTGCTTCTTCCACTGAAAAAATAAGTCTAGGTTCCAACATCTTGTATATTTCACTCTTAACCTTCTCTTTCACTCTAGGGTTAAGGTGATATGGTCTATGCCTCATGGGATTTGAACCTGTATTTGAAAATGTTTTTGGGAACAAATCCTCATACTCCTGCAACATGTTATGTATTTCTTGGCTAGTCTTCTCATCCCAGTAATCTCCCACCATATCTATCTTAGGGTGATTTGTGGTCCCTATATTGACTTTATGAAACTTCAATGGATAATTATAAGAACTATCAGTTTGACTGGGTATGATGTTCTGGATTTCTATGCTCCCTTATGTCTCCTTAATGGCTAAGTTTCTCAATTCTTCTAAATCATCTGATCTTTCCAAATCCTTCTCAATATTATAGCATTCGATAGGTTTATTGTACAAATTTAGGTGAAGGTTAGACTGAATTTCTTGGTTATTATTTGCACATACCACTAGGTCTGATTTTCATTTACCAATATCTGTACAAAGGAATTTTTTAATTCTTTGCAGGACTGCTTTAAGCTCGGGTTACTTACTTGTAAACGAGAAGTCCTTGCAAAAGTGATCTACCAACATTTGTCAATCATTGGTTTGTCTTCTAGTTTCTTCATGTACGTACCAAGCTTTCAGAATTGGTCCTAGTGAATGGGGAAATACTTGAACCCAGAAGCGAGATGGTATTTTCGCAACTTGCCACTGTCTCATGCATTGTTCAATATGTGCTTTAGGATCAGACTATTCGTTGAACAGTTGTGCAACTTGGAAATTCGTCTGCATCTTTGATTCCAATTGATCCTTATCTCAAAATCTATATCGAATAGCTTAATTCACATATTCCCAGTTCTCAACTAAGGCTTTGTGATTAGTCCACCATCTGGAAAGGGTGTCCTAGAGGGATAAATCCAATACTAAGATCCTTTGATCCTCCACTACCTTTTCTTCCATCCTGACCAGAAAATTGTCAAGTTCTGACTTACCATCATATATTGGGTGTTCTCTGACCTCATTTCCAACCCATATAGTCACTCTGACAGTTGTGCATCTTCTTGAAAATATTTTATATGAACCTTGTTGCGAACTATCAAATGTCAGTTCTGAATATTCGTCTGTTGATTGTATGCTCCTTCAACTTATTGATCCATCAACAATAGGATTTATGTAGTCTTCTCTTGTTCATTTTGTTACAATGTACAACTGATCCAATTCTTCTTCCTCTATATTGATGTCTATTGGCTTCGTGTATCAAGGGCCTACATATGGATCCAAGGGTTGAACTACTTTTATCCCATCTGCCTCAAATGTCATCATGTCTTTATTTAGGTCAATCACTACATAGTTGTCATAAGACCAATCAATACCAAGTAATGCAGGATAAGGGTCCTTCTCCTCCATAATTTCGATCGCCTCAAAATCAGCTACAGTCTTGACTCTTGCAACATCTATATCCACATTCTCTAGTCTTCCTATTGGGAAAATACAATACTAATTGGCCATTCTAGGTCGATTGGGGAATATGTCAACTTGGGTTTTCCTAAGGATTCCCAAGTATTTTTAGGAAGTATATTAACATCAGATCCTACATCTAACATGACATCCTTAATCTCAAACTCATCTAGCTAGGATACTAATCTAAACTCTTTTCCAGTTTGTACCTTCCTTCTCTGCACTCTCTGAGTATTCTTCTCAGGAATATTAGTCCTTATTCTTGTTTTTGGAGATTCTTCATTCCCTAGAACTAGGTACAGTGCGTTGTGCAACTTCTCTGCCAATTGGTCATTCCCAAGAATATCATAAAATAACTGAAAAAAAAGGTCGACTACATTTTGTGGTTTCTCTGGTTGTCTCATCGAAACTACAGGGTTTATGGGTGCATGGGATGAAGCAAGGACTTGCGCAATATTGGGGTAAACAATAGGATGATGGGATTTCTCTTTCATCTCAGGGCTAGGGATATTCTGAAATACTTCTATGTCATTTTTAAAGAATAGCCTTTGTTTCATAGGATCATACTTATCCTCCTTAGGCATTGCTTTCTGGATCTAAGGTAAATTGTCATCGTTTGTGCTAGTCTTTTCACCTCCTCGAGTAATGATATTAAGGTTGGGAATTTGTCCACTAATAAATCTCTTTATATCTAAACTGGTGAGTTTCGTTCCTCATTGACATACCCGATCTTCGCATTTTGCAATTATTTTTGGGCAGTATTAAGTTGTGTGCCCATTGGTTCTGCAATGAGAGCACCATCGTTGCCTCGAATGAGGAAAATATCTATCCATG
This sequence comes from Picea engelmannii, assembly GCA_009831015.1. NCBI lineage: Eukaryota > Viridiplantae > Streptophyta > Pinopsida > Pinales > Pinaceae > Picea > Picea engelmannii. The sequence goes on from ML784814.1 coordinate 775,115, forward strand.
TGGCCTTTCTCATCACAGTTGTAGCATCTACTTGGTCCTCTTCCCTCGGTTCTTCCTCCTCTGAAGTATCCTCCAACTCTACCTCCTCAACCTCTTCTCGGTCCCTAAGGGGTTTCATTCACCCTGAATTATGTTTGATCCAGCCTGTCTGCAAGTGCATCCAACGCTCTACACTGATTGGTAGCATGTGTGGTATATGTCCAAAACTCACACTGCACAGTATTTGGTACTATTGAATACTTCTAAATAATGGGACACTATCTTGGCCCATGTCCATGGATTCATAAAATATCGCAATACTCAACTATTGGTGCTGCTTGATTACCTAGAAAAGCATGATATGGGGTGGGGTTATGGAATGGTAAATTCACAGATACTTGTGTAACTCCTCATGTAGGTCATGATGAGGGTCCCATCAAATTATGAGGAGGTCCCATTCCCCTCATTCATGGACATTCGTTCCCCAATTGTCCTTCTATGTAACATCCGGTACACCAGACTTGCGATCGTCTTAGCTTGGGTATCATCAATTATTGAATCTTCTCTATAAGCGTTGAAATTTTCCCTTGTAGTTGTGCCAAATTTGCATCTATTGGGGGTCTGGTCTCTCTCAAGATCCTTGGATATCTTATAATATTCATTGATTGTTCCAAGGCATCTGTCAGAGTGGTTATCCGCTGGTGTGTTAACA
>ML784814.1:817834-839912 GCA_009831015.1 Picea engelmannii
TAGAAAAATGGTAGAATCTACTAGAAGGTTATTACTCCATCCAAAATTTCTCCAACAGTGAAAAGATCACCTTCACGCTCCTTAAATCCCTTCCCCATTTCAGATATTGGTGGGAAGGTTATTGGGAGAGTTACACCGTGGATGAATCTACACCATTCAAGAGAGAGACCACTTGAGTGGCCTTTGTAGATTCCCTAAAGGAAGAGTTCTACCATTTTAGAAACTATGATGACTAGTACAAGAGATGGACGACTCTGCATCAAAAAAGAGATTAGACAGTGTCGGAGTACACTAACATATTTCATACCTTGTTCTCAAAGTTGGGTATCAAAGACTCTAAGTGACACTTGGTTTTGAAGTATCATGAAGGTATGCATAGGTACATCCAAACAGATATGGATTTCTTGGACATAGCCTCACTAGGAGTTTCTTATCAATATGCAGTCAAAATTGAGAAGAAATTCAAGCAATAGAATAAGCGGGAGTTCATGTTTGAAAATACACCACAAAAAAATCATGGCAAAGGAAGCCCTAACTCACAGAACGAATGACAAAGAAAGGAATGCCAACCTCAAGAGAGACAGTCCAATATGAAATCAAATAAGGGTAATGGGAAGTCTAAGAAAGACATCGGAAAGTGGTACGAGTTCCACAAAATCCCTTGGCACAACACCGATGAATGTCACTCAAAATAGTCATTGGTGGTTGAGCTCAAAGAAAAAGAATCGAAACCTGACTTGGAATCTGATTCAAATAACAATAAAGGAAAACCGATCATCGATGTAGAACCCACTGCTACCATTGCAACAACAAGAATACAACCAGAAGAACCAGAGGAGCTTGGGGAGGGGGATCACCTCTTCCACTCAATATGTAGTTAAAGGGGACCCCACTGCATTTCATTGTTGACAATAAGATTCATAAGAACTTGATCTCATTCGAGGTTGTCAAGAGATTGAAGTTGTCAATGATTCCACATCCCCAATCATACACCATCGGATGGTTGAGTCGGGGATGATATATCTGTGTTAGCCAATAATGTCACTTTTCCTATGGCATCAAGCCCTTCAAGGATGAGGTAGTGTTTGATGTTGCCCCACTTGAATTCTGTAATGTTCTTTTAGGAAAACCATATATGTGGAAATTTCACACAAAATATGAGTCTTGGCCCCATAGTGTCATTTTTACTCTAGAAGGTCAGATCTATAGGGTACTGGAGGTAGCTCCAACAATTGTCACTTCATTGATCTCAGAAAAACAATGTCGTAAAGTAATCTCTCATACCACAAAGTTTTCCCTCTTCGTGATTCAGTTAGAATATGAACAGGTCGTTGCGACCACTACAGTCTTAGCCCAAGACATTTCTATCTAGCAGAAGTAGGTCAACAATATTTTAGCGAAGCACAAAGAGAATGAGAGTCTTCTATATGTTCAACAACACTCAATTTTCCACAACCATTTTCAGTTGTACTTAGGTTCCAACCATTAGCCCCCAATATCGATATGGCTCTTCTTGTTGCATCTTCATAGACAAATTCCTCCCACACTTAGACCAAGGAAGATCATGTATCTAGATATTTTGAACATATCCAATGCCTCCAATAGGTTCATGAAATCCTTCAACAGAAAAAGTACAAGCAGGACATCTAATTCAACAAGGAAAGTAACTCACAAAGGTTCATATTTAGCAGAAATTTCTCCATCTCTCGAGGGATGTTGATGCAATGGGGATCATTTCTTCCTAAAGGGGGAGGAATGATCCAGGTGGATCTCAGTGGCTATACACCTTTTCCAATGAATCAACATTTCAAGCATATGGTTTTAATAAACCATGATATTCATGCTTTTGATGGGGAATGGAATGGAATGGAATGTCATGTTCATTTGTTAATTACATACATCATGTAATGATTTCCTAGTGGTATTATGTACATGCTTAAATCATAGCATTAATGCAATGGATCCCATTAGAACTCCACAGTTAAGCACACTCGAGCTAGATTAGTATTGGGTTGGGTGACTGCCTGGGAAGTCCTAGTATTTTACATGCCTATGGAATTTTATAAAATTAGACTAATTTATCCCACATGCATCATGGGAATTTTTATCCTCTCACTCTCTCGTATATAATTGAGGTGGAGGATGCCCTTTAAGCATACAGTGGAGTGTGATGTAAAGCTTGTTGCAAATGAAGCATATATAACATCTCTTTCTTTTCAGAGATAAGCTACCTCATTCTATCAGTTTGTGTTATTCATTAATAGAAGTTGGCTTTCACTGTATTTTTGTGTTCTCTATTATATTTTTATTTTTGTCTCATTTTGTTCTCAGCATAATATGGATCATAACCATAGTTATATACTTCTCTAATTCTTTTATCCAAGAAAAGATATATCAGTATATGGTTCCAATAAGTTTATTTTCAGATAACTCAGTTATTTTTTATGTAGGGAAAGAACAAAAATTGTCATCATTATCATTAGGAACCTATCGAAGTGCTCCAATTTATGATGCATATTATGTTATTGAATTTTATATCGGGAATATCCTTTTGTGAAGCATTTTTATCAGCAGTTTCATGAGAGTAGCAAACCCATAGTCCATGAAAAACCAGATCTTGTATATGGCAGCTATGGTTTAGAGTGAGAGCCTAGTTTCGAAGAGCATATTTCTACATGAACATACATTGGAGCTCATAGCTTTGAACTAGTATATGACTATTATAAACTAGAATTTGAGGAAGGAATTAGACTTTTTTGTTGGGTGCATATTTTAATTCAAGTTTTCAAAGGCAATGGAAACAATTCACAGTCTCTTTCTGTTTCACTCTAAAATTTTCGAAAGGAAGATATCGGTATCATCATCAACAATGGAACATAGGATACACAAAGGCATCTCATTCATCTTGAACAACAAGAAGAGGTATTGGATAACTATAAAAGTACTATCTCTTTTTACTTTTATGATCATGTGGAAGATTATTTAGAGGAGTTTATTAGCCTAGATATAATATCTATATGATGAAAGAATGGATCTGGATTGCAATTTTTTTTTTGGTATTTCCTCTTTTCTGAATTCAGAATGGAAGTAAGATCTCATCATAGAATAAATCACGTGATTGGTTGCATTAGAAGTGTGATTTCACATGAGTAGAAGAAACTAATTGGTTAGCTTAGGTGCATTTACATAAATAATCTTTCTTCCCAAGAATTTAATTTCCAGTATGTTAGATGAATAAGACTCCATGGCCCAATGGAGAAAAGGCACTATGCAGGATAACATACTTTTAATGGTTTCAGTTCCATATTGGAGTTTTGGTTTGCAATGTATGTATTGGTTTTGAATCAAAACAAGTTGTTGAAATAGAAAAATGCACATTGATCTACATTTTCTTGGTGTCTCATAGGGAGGACACCATCCTTAGTTGGAGCCAGTGTCAACACCTTGATTTACAGTGCCAAATGTTTTTAATCTTTGGCCAAGGTTCAAGATCTAGTAACACATTGATCCAAAATTCTAATGAGGCACTATTGAAAGTTCAAAAATCTGCAAGTGTTTTCACCAAATCCCCAATGGATGATGATACCAAATGTGCAAAATTCTTGTAACCTATCTGCTACAGGAAGTTTAAAATTGATGGTAGCACCTGCAAATTTTATGAAATTTTTTACTAAAGTTATGTTTTTTTTAGTGCTCTCAGGTTATATGCATACCTTTAAATGTTTTAGTACAAATATTGGGCTACAACCCAATCTCCATTCAAAGTTTCAAATTCCATCACTGCAATTCAACTACCAAGATACTAAACTTCCAATCATGAGCCAAGTCGCAAGGCCATCACTGAAGTGCGCCAAGGGAGGATCCCACGATGAAGCATAATGTGCACAACACATCAATATATCGTGAATACACCTATATATATAAATTACACAAAGTCTCTCTCCCCATGCATAAGGGATAATTCCCATTGCACTAAGTGTGCATGCACATATGTAAAAACGCTCATAACAACAACAACAATCAGATGGAGAATTGGTTCAAATGGGGTGATGGAAGCAGAACATCATGAGAGAGAGAGATTTACTGGTATTGAGAAGTGGATTTACTTAGGAAATTAGTAACAAGATGGATGAAGCAGAATACAGTTGAATTTTCAAGGGTTTGTGTGTTGGCTTGTACCCAATAATAATGTTTGTTATGAATAAAGAAAGGTCTATTAGTACAAAAACTAAGGAAGATGGTCCAATTATTCCCTATCATAATTATGTCAATGCATGTGAGGAAACAATTCATGTGCATGGTTGATATTATTTGATAATTTCAAAAGTTTATGGAGTATATATCCATGATTCAACAAGAATCTCGGATTATATATTGCTTCCTTTTGGTGGTTTACTTATTCTTGGAGAATGGCCTAGTCATTTTAGAATGTTAGATGGATACTTAGAGTTCTTTATGGAACTTGAGTTAGCAGAGATCTACTTAAAACTCAAAAAGGAGCTCGATGAACTGATTCAAAAGAAACTCCAAAATCCTAGTATGGACATTTACAAGGATGGTCATCATTTATTACAAGCAAATCATGAGCTCTTGTCAGTAGATCAATGTAATGGGAGGTTTGTATTTTGTTGTTAGGTCAAAAGACCCAAGGTTTCCATTGGAAACCTTTGTAGAAAAACTAATGAAAATACTAAGAGTTTATTCCAAACATTGGTCTCAAGGTCATGATATGGTCATCCTAAATACAAGGTAAAACATCTAAAAGATAATTATCCCAGAAATCAATTTTGTGTGCAGTTTGGGCTTAAGAAAGTGGAATCAATTTCTACTTCGAATTAGGAAATTGTCATAGATTAATGGAGATTAAATTCAATAAACATATTCTTCATTTTTTAAATAGAATAAAGGCATAACTAATACCTTTTGTATTGGTGAAGTGTGAAAGCTCATGGTTAGTATAGAGAGTTTCCAAGTGCCAAATATTTTGGCTCATTTTGATCAATCCATTCCATATTTGAAGGAAATTCGTTAACAGGTGGTACAAGATATACAAGGCAAAGAGGGTGTTAATTCCAGATCTCTAGACATAAAATCAGCAGTCAAAGGATGGTTGTCTAATAGGTTTGGAGGCAGAAATTTATCATTCGAAGGGAGTGAAACACTGAATAAGGAAGGTAAAACACAGGTGGYAGAGCATTCACTAAAGATGAATAACCAATCCCAGGTTTCTAGGTCAACATATCAAACAATAGATCCACATTTCTAGGCCATCACATTATGTGGAAGTAAGAAGATCTTATCAAAGGAGAAACTACAAATTTTCTTCCAATMAATTCGAGTTTTAGTTTTAGTTTTATGAATATACTTGATTTGAAATATTTTTAATAGCTCAAGAATTGCAATTTCTATAAATTCTATGTTTGTGTTCTATAGTGTTTTTCTATGTTGTTCATTAATAGAATTTGGGTTTCACTGTATTTTTGTGTTCTCTGTTATATTTTTGTTTTTTGTGTCGTTTCGTTCTCAACATAATATGGATCAGTGGTATCAGAGCAGTATTCTCTTTGTCATTTCTCATATCAGGTCCTCGACAAGGTYAGGGTATAGATATTTGGGTCTCGATCTAGTTTCACTTGAGGAMAACCTCTCTCGCTATCCAAGYGACCTCCCATGGMGGAATAAAAGAGAGATGACAGAGAAGGAAATCCTTTCAAKATGTTTCTTGAGGAATATATCATGCGACARAGGAACGATATGATGGACAACTTCGATCAGATCCTTCAAAGACTATCGGTGGTGGTGGYTGAGGCATCTTCAACAAGTAACCATTTCGTAGGTGCAACACCCTTCAAGGTACAAGTCAATTTTGATATCCCCTTATTTGAAGGCCAGATAGATGAAGATGATTTAGAAAAATGGTTGAATCTAATAGAAGGTTATTACTATGTCCAAAATTTCTCTGACGGTAAAAAGATCACCTTCACGCTCCTTAAATCCCTTCCCCATGTCATAGCTTGGTGGGAAGGTTACTGGGAGAGTTACATCGTGGATGAATCTACACCATTCAGGAGAGAACCCACTTGGGAGGCCTTTGTAGATGCCCTAAAGGAGGAGTTATACCATTTTAGAAACTATGATGACCAATACATGAGATGGATGACTCTGCGTCAAAAAAGAGAGCAGACGGTGTTAGAGTACACTAACATATTTCATACCTTGTGCTCAAAAATGGGTATTAAAGACTTTGAGGGACACCTAGTTTTGAAGTATCGTGAAGGTCTGCATATGTACATCCAAACATAGATGTATTTCTTGTACATCTCCTCACTAGGAGTTGCTTATCGATATGCAATAAAAATTGAGCAGAAATTCAAGCATTAGAGTAAGAAACCTTAACTCACAAAACGAAGGACAGATAAAGGAATTCCAACCTCAAGAGATCCAGTCCAATATGAAAGAAAACAAGGGTAATGGGAAGTCTAAGAAAGAAATCGGAAAGTGGTGTGAGTTCCACAAAATACCTTCGCACAACACCGATGAATGTCTCTCGAAATAGTCATTGGCAGTCGAGCTCAAAGAAAAAGAATAGGAACCTGACTTGGAATCTGATTCAAAGAAAAATAAATGAAAATTGATCATCTATGTAGAACCCACTTCTACCATCACAACCACAACAATACAACTAGAAGAACCAGAGGATCTTGAGGAGGGCGGGTACCTCTTCCACTCACATATGTGGGTAAAGGGGACCCCACTTCATTTCATTGTTAACAATGGGATTCAGAAGAACTTGGTCTCAGTCGAGGTTGTCAAGATATTAAAGTTGCCAATGATGCCACATCCCCAATCATACATTATCGGATGGTTGATCCAAGGATGAGACATCTATGTCAGCCAACAATGTCGCTTGTCTTATGGCATCAAGCCCTTCAAGGATGTGGTAGTGTGTGATATTTCCCCACTTGAATTATGTGATGTTCTTTTAGGAAAACCATATATGTGGAAATGCCACGCAATGTACGAGTCTCGACCCCATAGTGTCATTGTTACTCTGGGAGGTCATCTCTATAGGGTACTAGACGTAACTCCAACTACTTCCACTTCATTGATCTCAGAAAAACAATGTTGTAAAGTAATCTCTGAGACCACAAAGTTTTCCCTCTTCATGATCCAATCAAAATATGAACAGGTCGCTACGACCACTATAGCCTCATCCCAAGACGTTTCTATATAGTGGAAGCATGTCAACATTATTGTAGAGAAGCACAAAGAGAATGAGAGTCTTCCATATCTTCAACACAACTCTATTGGCCACAACCCTTTTTAGGTGAGCTTGGGGTTCCAACCATTAGCCCCCAATATTGATATAGCTCTTCTTGTTGCATATTCACTGACGGAGTCCTCCCACACTTAGACCAAGGAAGATCATACAGCTAGATCTGTTGAACAGATCCAACTCCTCCAATAGGTTCATGACATCCTTCAATAGGCAAAGTACAAGCAGGATATCTACTTCAACAAGGCAAGAGACTCACCAAGGTTCAGATTTAGCAGAATTTTCTCCATCTCCCAAGGGATCTTGACGCAATAGGGACCATTGATTCCTAAGGGTGGAGGAATGATCTAGGTGGATCTCATTGGCCATCCACATTTTCCATTGAATCAACATTTCAAGCATATGGTTTTGATAAACCATTATATTCTCTCTTTTGATGCGGAATGGAATATAATGTCATATTCATTTGTTAATTACATACATCATGTAATGATTTCCTAGTGGTATTATGTACATTATTAAATCATAGCATTAATGCAATGGATCCCATTAGAACTCCATAGTTAAGCACGCACGGTCTAGAATAGTACTAAGATGGGTGATCACCCGAGAAGTCCTAGTATTTTACATGCCTATGGAATTTTATAAACTTAGACTAATTTATCCCACATGCATCATGGGAATTGTTCTCCTCTCACTCTCTCGCATATAATTGAGGTGGAAGAGGTCCTTTAAGAATGAAATGGAGTGTGATGTAAAACTTGTTGCGAATGAAGTGTAGCCAACATCTCTTTCTTTTCAGATATAGGCCACCTCATTCTGTCAGTTTGTGTTCTACAAATTTTTTCTATCTTATTCATTAATAGAAGTTGGGTTTCACTGTATTTTTGTGTTCTCTCGTATATTTTGTTTTTGTCTCGTTTTGTTATCAACAAAATCCAGATCATAACCATAGTTATATCCTTCTCTTATTCTTCTATCCAAGAAAATATATATCAGGATATGGTTCCAATAAGTTTATTTTCATATCACTCAATTGTTTTTTATGAAGGGAAAGAACAAAAATAATCATCATTATCCTTAGGAATCTATCAAATTGCTCTAGTTTATGATGCATATGATGTTATTCAATTTTTATATCGCGAATCTCCTTTTGTGAAGCATTTTGATCAGTTGTTTCATGAGAGTAGAAAACCCATAGTCCATGAAAAACAGATCTTGTATATGACAGTTATGGTTTAGATTCAAAGCCTAGTTTTTGAGAGCATATTTCTACATCAACATCCATTGGAGCTCATAGATTTGAACTAGTATATGACTATTATAAACTATAATTCGAGGAAGGAATTGGATTTTTTGTCGGGAGAAAATTTTAATTCAAGTTTTCAAAGGAAATGGAAACAATCTACAATCTCTTTCTATTTCACTCTCATAATTTTAGAAGGAAGATATTGGCATCAACATCCATTGGAGCTCATAGATTTGAACTAGTATATGACTATTATAAACTATAATTCGAGGAAGGAATTGGATTTTTTTGTCGGGAGAAAATTTTAATTCAAGTTTTCAAAGGAAATGGAAACAATCTGCAGTCTCTTTCTATTTCACTCTTAGAATTTTAGAAGGAAGATATTGGCATCATCATCGGCAATGGAATAGAGGATACATAGAGACATCTCATTCATCTTGAACAACAAGAAGAGGTATTGGATAAGTATAAGCATACTATCTCTTTTAACTTTTATGATCATGTGGCAGCTTGTTTTGAGGATTTTATCATCCTAGATCTAATATTTATATGATGAAAGAATGGATCTGAATTGTGTAATATTTTTTTGTTATTTACTATTTTCTCAATTCAAAATGGAAGTAAGATCTCGTCAGAGAGTAAATCACTTGATTGGTTGCATTGGAAGTGTGATTTCACATGAGCAGAAGAAACTAATTGGTTATCTTAGGTGCATTTACATAAATAAGCTCGCTTCACAAGAATTTAATTTGCAGTATGTTAGATGAATAAGACTCCATAGCCCAATGGAGAAAAGGAGGTGTACAAGACAACACACTTTTAATGGTTTCAATTCCAGATTGTAGTTTTAGTTTGCAATGTATGGATTGGTTTTGAATCAAAACAAGTTGCAAGTTATAGGATTGAAATAGAAAAAGGCACATCGGTCTACATGTTCTTGGTGTCTCGTAGGGAGGACACCATCCCCAATTGGAGCCAGTGTAAGCACCTATATTTACAGTGCCAAATGTTTTTAATCTTTGGTCAAGATTCAAGATCTAGTAACACATTGATCAAAAATTCTAATGAGGCACTACCGAAAGTTCAGAAATTTGCTAGCCTTTTCACCAAATCCCCAATGGGCAGTGCTACCAAATGTGAAAAAATATTGTAACCTATCTTCTATACGAAGTTTAAAATTACTGGTAACACTTGCAAATTTTATGAAATTTTGGTAAAAAATTAAATTTTGTTACTAAAGTTATGTGTTTTTTAGTTCTCTCAAGTTATATGCATACCTTTAAATGTTTTAGTAAAAATATTGGGCTACAACCCAATCTCCATTCCAAGTTTCATATTCCATCACTGCAATTCAACTACCATGCTACTAAACTTCCAATCATGAGCCAAGTCACAAGGCCAGCCAAAGGAGGAGCCCACATTGAAGCATAATGTGCACAACACATCGATATATCATGAATACAATTATGTATATAAATTACAAAAAGTCTCTCTCCCCGTACGTATGGAATAATTCCCATTGCACTAAGTGTGCACACACATATGTAAAAACTCTCATAACAACAACACATTCAAATGGAGAATTGGTCCAAATGGGGTGATGGAAGTAGAACATCATGAGAGAGATAGCTTTGTTGGTATTGAGAATAATGGATTTACTTAGGAAATTAGTAACAATATGCATGAAGCAGAGTACAGTTGACTTTTCAAGGGTTTGTGTGTTGGCTTGTACCCAAGAATAATGTCTTTTACGAATAGATAAAGGTCTATTAGTACAAAAACTAAGGAAGATGGTCCAATTATTCCCTATCATAATTCTATCAATTCTTGTGAGAAAAAAATTCCTGCCCATGGTTGATATTCTTTGAGAAAGTCAAAAGTTTATGGAGTATTTATCCGTGATTCAACATGGATCTTGGATTCTATATTGTTTCTTTTTGGTGGTTTACTTATTCTTGGAGAAGGGCCTGGTCATTTTAGAATGTTATATGGATACTTGGAGTTCTTTATGGAACTTGAGTTAGCAGAGATCTACTTAAAACTCAAAAAGGAGCTTGATGAATTGATTCAAAAGAAACTCCAAAATCCCAGTATGGACATTTACAAGGATGGTCATCATTTATTACAAGCAACTCATGAGCTCTTGTCAACGTATCAATGTAATGGGAGGTTTGTCTTTTGTCGTCAAGTCAAAAGACCCAAGGTTTCCATTGGAAACCCTTGTAGCAAAACTAATGAAAATCCTAAGAGTCTATTCCAAACATTGGTCTCAAGGCCATGATATGGTCAGCCTAAATACAAGGAAAAACATCTAAAAGATAATCATCCCAAAAATCAAACAATGGTTCTAATTTCAAATTTTCAGCTCTGCAAAAAATATGTTTTCAATATTGGTTCATATACTAATATGGAGAAATATCCGATCATCCATGATTAAACGAGCCAATAAGAAACTTGGAAACATGGGCATGGAAGATTTCAACTCCAATAGTGCAAAGGGTAAACTCAAAAGCTAGTCCTAAGGGTTTCTCCATTTTCAAAGTTAGAGACTTTGGCAAGATTTTGTGTGCAGTTTGGGCTTAAGAAAGTGGAATCAATTTCTACTTTGAATGAGGAAATTGTCATAGATTAATGGAGATTAAATTCAATAAACATATTCTTCATTTTGTAAAGAGAATAAAGGCATAACTAATACCTTTTGTATTGGTGAAGTGTGAAATCTCATGGTCAGTATCGAGAGTTTCCAAGTGCCAAATATTTTGGGTTATTTTGATCAATCTATTCCAGATTTGAAGGAAATTCGTTAACAGGTGGCAAAGCATATAAAAGGATAAGAGAGTGTTAATTCCAGATCTCTAGACATAAAATCAACAGTCAAGGGATGATTGTCTTCTAGGTTTGGAGGTAGAAACTTTTCATTCGAAGGGAGGGCAACACTAAATAAAGTAGGAAAAACACAGGTGGTAGAGCATTCACTAAAGATGAATAATCAATCCTAGGTTTCTAGGTCAACATATCAAACAACAAATCCACATTTCTAGGCCATCACATTATGTGGAAGTAGGAAGATCTTATCAAAGGAGAAACTACAATTTTTCTTGCAATGAATTCGAGTTTTAGTTTTATGAATACACTTGATTCGAAATATTTGTAACAGTTGAAGAATTGCAATTTATATAAATTCTATGATTTATAATGTGATAGGAGGGGGAATCTTCCTCTTAGGAGGGAAGGAAAGGAGTTTGATTCTGGGTTTTGAAGCCTATTTTGTATACAGAACTCAAGTTAATGTACCTATGTTTCATTACTACAAACTCTTGTGAATTGAAGTATCAAATTGTGCCTTTCTTATGTTTCCATATTTATTTTTGCTTATTTGAATGTGATGACTGACGATGTAGAATATATTGATGTCTAATGTTTTACAAATTCATGAGCAGTAAAGGATTTATTGTAATTGCTTGTACCTCATAAAATCTCATTCAAGTACTTATGTTCATGATTTTAAAGGATTTCTGGTTATTGAACATTCGGACCTGTGCATATATTAATTAAACAGGATGTGAGATTGATACATTCACAATTGTGTTTTTCCCATTCTTCCCACTTTAACCTTTAATTCAAAATATATGAGTATTGGGTTCATTCTCCTTCTTTTCATGGATGTAGTGTGTGAATATGAGAGCTATCATGTTCAGAATCCAAAACCCAAGTCTACTTGATCCACCATCCCAACCAAACATCAAATCTTTTTCAAGAGGTGCTAGGCATGTTCTTTTTGCAACCAAGAACATTTCTAGCGCTAAGATAATGGTAATCACTAAATCCATATGCAATAGTATTACTCATTTCCATGAACATTCATCAATATATCATTGGTGAAATGAATTCGAAACTCAAATCGTTGTACCTTATTCAACACATGGAAATACACATAAAGCCAAAGTCGAACATCATTTCAGTGTGCCAATACAACATGGTTGGCCCATTCACTTTCTTAGATGTCGAGAATGTACCTTATACCCAACATCTTATCCAATGTTTCCTTAACTTCATTATGTAAACTATGAGGATGAGGTCTACTATTGAACTTAGATGTTCAGGGTGCTAAAATTTTCAAGAATACCCTTCAAATCCTTATAGATATATCATATGTTTGAATAAATCATTTGATATTAAATATAATTAAAAATAGATTTGTTTTATTAATAGTAATTAATAATAAAATTAAAAATTGTTAGCAAATTAAATGAATTGAAACTAAAAATTAATAATAACTTTTGATTCTGATATATAATTAATGAAAGTTATTATTTGGTCAAATATATTTGAATTGAAACTAAAAATAAAAWAATAATTTATTAATTATTGAATTATCTTGTGATTTTATCTCTGCRGTGCGGTCTGTGSTGACTTATTGAATTATCTCTATGGTCTCTTATCTTTGCGGTCTGTCATGTAATCTTCGTGGTCTGTTATCTCTCCAGCATGAATTATATAATTTATCTTTGCGGTCTCTTATCCCCGCGGAATGAATTATGTTTTCATTTTGAAGTATCTCTCGATTGAATACATTATTGAAGGAATCCTTGGAGGCCGGATGAAAACCCCAGGTCAACGAATAGGTCTACCATGAACCCTAAAACTGTGCGGTAAGAATTTTGTGTAGTGGCACGGGTCTAAACCCTACGATAAATCAGGTGGATAAGTTATTTCCACCTCTTATCTATTTCTTTTATTTTTCAATATTAGTTCTAATATGAGAAATTCACTGCACATATCAAAATATCTGAAGAGGAGATTTGGCAAAATAATACTGATAATTTGTATGAATATATAGAATCTTTAAAAAAAATTGTATAGAAAGAAAGAGAAGTCAAACTTCAAATAGAGTTAAAAGGAATATTTGATGATAATTTGAGATCCTTACAAAACAAGAATACGATACAAATAAACAATAGAATGTTATGAATGGAGATTAAAATAACTAGAAAAAGAACACAACAAAAGAAACAATCAACCCAAGGAGAAGAGCTTGAAGAAAATTGAAACCTTTGGGACAATATTAAAGATTTAAAATAAAATGTAAAGAACAATATATCAATCAATCACACTTTTTATAAGAAAAAAAAGTCTAGAAAAGAATTGTCCTCGCAGAAACTTAGAACAAGATATCTACACCTCAGAAATGAAGGTAATATCATCCTGCTAGGAGACTTGAATTCTTGAACTACAACTAATCAAGCTATTTTTCTAAGCAATGATTCCAACCCTAATCTTATTTGTCTAAATGAGGACCTTGTTTTTACTATCAGGAACAAAAGAAAAACTAGAGACCATACTGAGAAGTTATATGGTACCGAGCTAATCAAGATTTGTAGCTCTCAAGATATAATAATCTACAATGGTCTAATGAAGTGACCAAATTCTAACTAGCTGACTTTTATATTGTAAGGATTCAATCATAACCCCTCTCCATGGGTCATTAGTTAGTAGAATATGTTTTCTATTTAATAAAGGACGACATTAGTTAATGAGGCCTAATAAATAAAGAAGAATAAGTCAATGTAAGAAAACCTAATAGAAGCTTTTGTTTCTAGAAAAATCTTCCTATAGAAGTTTCCTTAGAAGGTAGAATTAGTATAAATAAGAGTAGGAGGCACTGGATATTTTGTCTTGGAGATTATTGTAATAGAGCCCTGCTCTATTGGAGGTTGCTCCCTCGAAGAGGCAAGTGAACATTGCTATTATAATAAATTTGTTCTTCCTGGTGATTATTCTAGTGTTATTCTAGTGTTCTTTTGATATTTTTATGGATATATCATTATTATTCTGTCATTTCCTGCTAGATATTTTATGTTGTCCATAATATATTGTATCAGGAATATTGCAAGTGGTATCAAATCTCTTTAAAGGTAAATACTTGTGGGATAATGTTTTTCATGGTAGAGACATATTTTGGCATCTTTAAGCTACAAAGATTCGTAGTTATGCGCATAAACCCACGGTCGGAGAGTCACACACATAGGAAATACAAGTGGTTCTTAAGCACACATCTGTTGGACACCCTTGTAACCCTTATTCGTACCCCTTCGAGTGGTAGCGCATTAGAAAACACATGTATACAAATCAACCTAGTAATCCTAAAGACCTCCATAGATAAATTGATCGGTTGCCTAACTGCTATAGTGTCACCAAGAACAACACTCGGTAAGTGACACTCTAGTACCTAGGTAGTCGGGTAGTACGGCTAAGGGTATGGTTTAGCCTACTTAGTTGGTGTCTTGAGATATTGGACCGAGTATTATTGTTGGACCTTGTATGTATATAAGAGAGATATAGCACAGCGAAAACCCTTGATTGTAGATTCCCTACAAACCCTAACCCTTGGGAACAAAACAGAGAAAGAAAAGACAAAATATATTGTTGTGTAACCTTTTTGTCTTCATTAGGGTTGTGAAATTAGTACATCTTTTGTATGTAGTTTTATTTAGTTCAGAGTATAACTCTGCAAGAGTTAAAAAAAAAAAAAAAAGTGGTCATGTTAACACCCTTATTTGTGAACTATCTCATTGCATTCCTCTCTTCATTCTTATCATAGTGGTAACCATCAATTTTAATCTTTTTTTTCCTGTGGACCCAACCCCCTCTGGGACGCCTTTCTTGAGACCTATCCCATTAGATTCCTCTCTATTTCTTGATCGCCTAGGTACCTATAATTTTTAAGCCCAATTTTTCCATCCCAACACCCCCTATTGCTACCTAAGCGTTCACCATGCCTACCACTTGCTCTCGATCCCAAGAAACCTTGGAGGATAGAATGTCCCACCTGGAACAACAAATTGAGGACAACATGGCTTCCCTCCATAATGAATTCACCACAACCCTTGACCAAAAATTCAACAAACTGGTGTAACTCTTCACGGGTAAGAATGTTGAGCCAAACCTAGAAGAAATTTAGTCTTCTCATTATGAACATACTCTGTCCTCCCGCTCCCCTTAAGGTTCTCCACCTTCTTGGAGTAAGGTGCCCAAAGTTGACATGCATAAATTTGATGGTTCCAACCCAGCGAGGTGGGTTTCTCAAATGGAACAATACTTCTCCCTTCATGATATTAGAGATGATGAGACCAACCTCCATGTAGGGGTTTTGTACGTGGATCAAGAATGTTAGTAGTGGTGGAAGTGACATAAGAAATGGTATCCAGGACCTCCCAATTGGAACATGTTGTCTAAAGCAATTCCGGTTTTGATAGGGAATCACACTTTTTGGGCCGACTCACTATCCTGCACCAAACTGGATCTGTCACAGACTTCATCACAAAATTTTAATAATTGGCTATCTATACAGAGGGTTTATCTGGCCAATTTTACCTTAAATGTTTTATCAATGGTATAAAAGAAGCTATCAAAGCTCATGTGAACATGAATCATCCTACTACATGGTTGTAGGCATGTTAATTAGCCAGGGAAGCAGATAACATCCTCCAGGTCCCATTCCTGAAGGCTCCATTTACCACCCGTCCTCACCTAGGGGCTACACCTGCTCTGACTCAAACTTTGAAGGTCCAAAAGGTCTCTCCTGTTGAAATGACAGAACATTGCAAGCAAGGCCTTTGCTACTATTGTTATGAAAAGTATGCACCATATCATAAATGTAGAGAAAAAAAATTCTTCAAGATTGATGCCTCAACTTCCTCTTCCTATGATGACGTCCCATCATATGAGGTTTCATACCAAGAGGTGGCTCAACCAAGTGATCATGTCGAAGATCCAATTGTCATGCTGAAGGAATCTTTGGACTCGGTCATCTCGCTTCATGAACTCTCAGGTATTTCGGCCCCACAGACATTGAATATCAAGGGATACATTAAACATAGGTTGGTTTTGGTGTTGATTGATAGTGGTAGCACCCATAATTTTATTCATCGGAGGCTCACTAATGAGATCCATTTCTTTGTCTTCCATGTTTCTAAATTTTAAATCTTCATCGCTAATGGTGGTACTATGAAGTATGGGGGGCATTGTGAGAATGTCAAACTCCAAATGGATGATTACCATATGAAAACCCACATGTTCTTTATTTTCATGGGTGGTGGTGATATTGTATTGGGTGTGGAATGGCTTCGTACTCTGGGGATGATCACAATGGATTATCAAGAATTATATATGAGCTTCACCCAAGAATCTCACCCCTATACTCTCAGGGGTCTCCAAGCGGGCTCTCCTGAAACCATCATCTCTCACAGGATGGAAAAAATATTCAAGAAAGGCCACCATGGTGTGATTTCTCAATTTAATTCCATCTAGGTCATTGAAAATGCCTCTCAGGTAGTTCCTCCTAGCCTGCAACTCATCTTGGAAAAATGCCCCAAGATATTTGAGATTACTACAGCCTTACCACTTTCCATAGGTGAGCATGATCATAGCATCCCTCTCCTTCCATGAAATTAACCCCCCAATGTATGTCCCTGCATATATCCCTTTGCTCAAAAAAATGAAATAGAAAATATGATACAAGAATTACTAGAGGCATGGGTAATTCTCCCTAGTACTAGCCCATATTCTTCACCAGTGGTGATGGTTTTAAAGAAAGAAGGTACTTGGCGCATGTGCCCTGATTTTCATTCCCTGAATAAACTGACCATCAAAAATAATTTCCCATTCATTTCATTGATGATTTGTTGGATTAACTACAAGGTGCTTGTCTATTCACCAAATTATACCTCCATTCTGGTTATCAACAAATCTAGATGAAGGAGGCAGATATTCTGAAGACTGCTTTCAGAACTCATGAGGGACATTATGAATTCTTGGTCATGAAATTTTTCCTTTGCAATGCTCCATCCACCTTCCAAAGTCTCATGAATAAGCTTTTGAGACCTTACCTTTGAAATTTTTTGTTGTTTTTCTTTGATGGCATCCTGAATTATAGTCGCACCTCGGATAGCCATGTTCTTCATGTGTACAAATTCCTTCACTTGTTGCAGGAAACCAATTGTCTGTCCAAAAAACAAAATGTGCATTTTGCACCAATGAAGTAGAATACTTGGGGCACATTGTCAGCAGAAATGGGGTAAAAGTGAACCCCAAAATGATAAAATCTATACAAGAATGGTCGCTCCCAATGACCTTAAAGTGCCTAAGGGGTTTTATTGGTCTCACCATCTATTACAAGAAATTTGTCAACCATTATGGAAAAATTGTTGATCCCTTGACTAACCTCCTTAAGAAGAATGTGTTATTGCTCCAAGAAACTCCTTAGGGTTGTAGACTAAGGATGCTTGGTAACTTAAAAATAATTTGTAGGTATGCTTGGAAAAATGGGATCCTCAATGATTAATGTAATAGACAACTCATCATACATTCAAAGAAACAGTGCTTTCAGGAAACAATAATCAGATCAAGTAATTTGAAAGGAGAGGATGAAGAACACTAATCTTGATTGCCAAATACAACTGAATGTAGGGCTTAATGCAAGATAAAAAGAAATCCTTCACTTCAATTCTATGAGCTCAATAAAGAGATGACAGTTTTCATAAGCTAAGATAAACTGAAATAAAGTACAGAAAAGGAAACATGAATATTTCTGATATTGAAAGCGAAAGGAGACTGTAATTTTATTATGCAATAAGAGTCTATACAGTAGCACAAAAATGTATTCCCATTTTGAACCCTTGTCTCTTAGAAAAGATAGGCATTTATAGCCTTTTACAATCAGTTTTTAAGATCCTGAAAACTTGGATCTGTATCTAAAAATAGAAAATCAAATTAACTAATACAATCGATAACAAAGACTAGTGGTTAGGCTAGCATTCGAATTGTCTTCTATATCAAAATTTGACATCTGTACTTCATCAGCTTATGGAATCTGTTGTGTCATGAAAAATGGTAAAGGCACCTGTCTTGGTAGTTGGATTTCTTCAATAACTCATAGTCGAAACTTTAGAAGACCAATTTAGCATGTGGTTTTAAAAATCCCCATGAATCTCTGCTGCTGAGTATTTTCTGACTAAGTAGTTAATCCTTTAATGCTCTGGAACCTCTTTAAATCCTTTGAAAATAGCCCTGCTCCATCTTTATCTTTCAAAAATTATTTTTTTTCTTTCACCAGCTAACTCACCTTATGATTCGTTGGTTAGTTGGTGAAAGCTCTGCCTTTCACCAGCTAACTGGTTGTAAATTTACCCTTTGCGCTGGTGAAAGCTCTTCTTTGGACCAAAAGGAACTTTCACCTTCAAAATTGTTGTTCTATCAAAACTCAGTGTGTCTCTGCTTTATCTCCTTGCATATTCATAGCAACCTGGGCTAGCACTTGCAGATCTAGGTGTGACTTTTGTTTTTGCTTCAATTTTCTAATCTTCCTCTTAAGGCGTTTTGCTAACCACCATAGACTGTTATAGTCTTTGGTGATTTTATTCTTTCTCTTCTTGTCCTTGACACTTTCATGAGCCAACTTCTCAAATGCATCATTTTTTTTTGCGAAATTATCAGACTAAGTTTTGTATCTCTCCTTAATTACTCTTTCTAAAACCTCCTGTTGAGAAATCACTTCTTTAAGTTGCTTGATTTTATGTGATTTCTTTGACCCTTTGCCCTTTGATGTTTCACCTTCATCAGTGGGAGTAAAAGTCTCACAATCCTGTGCAAATTCCATGGAGTGTTCAGGGCTTTTAATGGCAGGGATTTCATCTTCTTGCTCTGGCTCTGAGTCTATGTATGGTAGATTTAAGATATTTGTTTTCTTTTCTATAGGTTGCTCTGTAGTAGTTTCAAAATCTAATTATTTATTTGACCTGTGAGACCTTATACCAGAGATCCTATCTTCTGGTGGTCCTGGAAGAGTTCTCCTTTTCCTCGAGCTACTTTGAGGATTTAATTTCCTTTTTCGAGCCCTCTTCTGCTCATTCATGGGCTGAGTTTGGGTTTCGAAGCCTTCCCAAAAAAGAAAATGTTGCCAAGTCCTTCCTCTTAGTTTTAGCTCCTACAGGATTATCAATTTTATTAGGACAAAATGACAAAGAGTGTTCTTCATACTTAGAGGTTCATCTCTAATCTTTTTACAGACTTTAGTTAAGCTTTTGTGCAAGAAGAAAGGTAAATTTAGGAGAGTTTTCCCTGTAAAATAGTCTAAGATCTTGAAATGGTATAGCATCAGCTTGTCGTACTTGCCTTCTGAGGTTATGTAGAGTTGGATTCCCTTGAACAAATCCTTCCACTCATCCTCTAAATGAGAAAATGGCATGCTTTTCTTCCATGCATCATTTCTGAATTCTTCCTTAAGATATGCTCTAAAATTTAGGTTCTTGGTTGTTGTTGTTTTGAACCAACTCTGGCTTGATCTAGGTAAGATGGTCATTGTATCAATGGAGGCTTCATCAACTATGATTTCTAAAGACCCAACATAGCCTTTATTTCCATCGTATGTTTTAGCAAATGCTTCAGTTGTTGTTTGGTGACAGTCGTTCTGTAACTTCTCAACATATCCCATGCAGCCTGCATTTGAGAAGTGTTTTTGCACCTCTGTATGCGCCTGTAGAAAGGACAGACTGTCTAATTTTTTCCTTAATAACGAACCACTTCATCTCCTTTCCATCTGCAATTCAAAACATGGACAATTTCGCACACAAAAACACTGTAATCTGTTGTTTGAGCCGAGGTTTTACGCTGGTGAAAAATCTCGACGTTGTCTTTCAAAAATGAAAACATATCATATGTAAGTGGATGATGTGTGTTGGGGATATGAGGCATCGATTTGATGTCACCAGCTGAGTAGTACCACTCCTTTACCTGTGATGATGGATTTGAATTCGCCATCTCCAGCACCATTATCTCGTGAAGCATGCATTTCTGAACACGATCCGCTTTGAAATCCAATTTAGACGTGCAAAACTGAATCTTCATCATTATCCACTTTCACCAGCGCCTTATAATGATTACATCATGTGTTTTGAGCATGTCATCCTTTGATTTTTGAAAACGTGGAGAAAACACACTTATTCTGCACTTTCACCAGTTAACGATCCATGGGGAAATACTCCTTAACTGTTGAAAATCGTCGCTTTCACCAGCTAATCATCAACTTTGAAACACGCGATAGCTATTGAAAGTCTCTTCATGAAATTTTAAAGAAAATACCTTTATGGATCATCTTATTTCTACAATATGAATTAAAAACCTAAGTTTTGCCACTAGAAGAACTTAAAACAAATTGGACAAAACTACCAATAACCATGCTATCAACCACAAAATGAAACCATAGTGATTGATTCATTTTGGGAGCTAACATTTGGCTCCAAATGGGATGGACACCTCCCTATGAGGTGACCAAGAAACTATCTAGACTCAGTAGCTTTTATTACAATTTTAAAAATTTTAAAAATAGTTTTGCTTAGTACCATTGGGCATGGAGTTATTCAAGTGATAGAAACAAAGAAAACGGAACTGAAAAGAATATGTACAAGTAGAACAGGGCTTTAAGAAAAAGCCTTATGAAAAATAGATATTTAGAAAGCGCCCGTTGAAAGGGCCACCTGCTACTTCCTCGCCTGCAAGATTTTGGAGAACAAAGGTATTGTTCTGCCGAACCTTGTTATGACGAAAGGACCTATCCAGAGAGCATCAAATTTGTCGTGTTTTCCCTTCTCTTGCCTTGCTGCATCCCAGTTTAAGACTAGTTCCCCTGTTTTGAAGATATTTGATTTGACTTTCTTGTCGAAGATCTCCTTCATTTTTCCTTGGTGTAATGCTGTCCTTTCCAAAATATGCTCTCTATCTTGCTCTAACTCTACCAAATTATGAATCCTCCGAGTCAAATCACTTGGTTCAGAATTAGTTTCTTGTAAAAACTTTGCAACCGGCAACGCAAGTTGAACAAGAAATATGGCTTCAGTACCATATACCAATTGTTGGGTATGTGTTATATTCTTTCCACGAGTAGTAGTGTTTGAGTGCTTGCGCTGGGCGCGTAGGGGGGTTAGAGGGGGGCGGAGCCCCTCGCGCAAGGGTTCGGGGGCAGCGCCCCCGAATTTTTTTTTTCGGGCTGACATATTTTCACCGGGCCGACATATTTCCGGGACGACATATTTCCGGGACCACATGATATTAGGTGATTTTCGGCACATAGTTTTTGCCGATGGTTTTCTAGTTTCGGTTAAGGAATTAGGGTTTTGGACTAATTCAGGTCATTGAGTTAGGGTTTTGGATGCCGCTGGCTCCTATATGTATATTGTATTGTAAACAATGTAACACAATGTATGAATATAATATATGTTGGTTTTCCCGGTTTGGGTTTCCAGGTGAAAAATATCTGTGTAATGTTTGTATTTGCCATTGTACCTTTTCTGTTCTTTTCTGAATATCAGTTTGCAGTAGATATTGTACAAGGTTAGAATTTACATTTGGTTTCATAGCTTTATTGGTTTCAGGGGGACGCCTTTGTCGTCAAGGGTTTGGCTCGGGACTGTGATAAGCCTTGTTACAGTGGGAGATCTGCGGTATTGTTTTTCAGGTGAAAAGAAATGGCAAGCAATTCGAAGATGGAGATCGAGAAG
>ML784814.1:843948-876319 GCA_009831015.1 Picea engelmannii
GTGAGCACTGAGAAGTTCTCTTGGTGTAGAGGATCCATGGGCATTGTTGCCCTGGATTGTTGACTATGTAACCCTGTAAACCCCTGTGTGCAAAGAAAACAACAAGTGGGAGAATGTTGGGTATGTGTTATATTCTTTGCACGAGTAGTAGTGTTTGAGCGCTTGCGCCGGATGTGCAAGGGGGTTAGAGGGGGGGGGCGCTAGGCCCCCCCTCGGGGGGAGCAGGGGGGCAGCGCCCCTGAATTTTTTTTTTCAGGCCGACATATTTTCGGGACCACATGATATTAGGTGGTTTTCGGCACATAGTTTTTTGTCGATGGTTTTCTAGTTCCGGTTAAGGAATTAGGGTTTTTGACTAATCCAGTTCATTGGGTTAGGGTTTTGGATGCCGTTGCCTCCTATATGTATATTGTATTGTAAACAATGTAACACAATGTATGAATATAATATATGCTGGTTTTCCCGGTTTGGGTTTCCAGGTGAAAAATCTCTGTGTAATGTTTGTATTTGCCATTGTACCTTTTTTGTTCTTTTCTGAATATCAGTTTGCAGTAGATATTGTACAAGGTTAGAATTTACACCAACTTGCAAGGAGATGTACCAATTGATTTTTTACATGTAACCTTGTCAGCCCACAAAGCAAATTTCAACTTGGAATCCCAGCCTCTAGTATTTTGTTTAAGAAACTTCTTTATAATTCTGACTAAACTCTTTTTTGATGACTCAGCTAAGACATTTCCTTACGGATAGTAAGCAGTGGAATGTACTAGCTGAATTCCTAGCTCTTCACATAATTTTACCAAGTGCTTATCTTTGAATGCAACAGCGTTATCAGTGACTATTCTCTTAGGGCAGCCAGATTTGGCAAATATGTTTTCTTGCAGAAAATTTATGATGACAGTATGATTGGCATTCCTGGTAGGAATAGCCTCAATCCACTTTGTAAAATAATCGGTGGCAACAAGGATCCACCTGTGCTGACTACTAGAAGGCGGGTGAATCTCACCTACGAAATCCAAACCCCATTGCTGGAAAGGACCTGTAACCACTACAGGTTTGAGGGGAAGAGACTTTAGTTGTTGTTTGCCTTCAAATCTTTGGCACTTGTCACATGTTCTCACAAACTCACACACATCTGAAAATAAAGATGGCCAATAATAACCAGATCTTAAGATTTTATGTGCAGTGGTTTTCCAATAGTGATGTCCTCTGCATTCACTATTATGGAATTCAATCATGACCTTAGCTGCTTCTTCTTGGTTTATGCACCTCAACAATAAACCTATTGGATTTTTCCAGAACAATAAGTTGCCATTGATGCAGAAATTCATGGCTTTGAGATTTAAATCCCTTCCTTGTGTTTTTGTCAAATCTGAAGGGACTAATAAAGTTTGCAGAAAATGAACAATGTGACTGTACCATTTGCAATTAGCTAGGTGAGCTGAGACTTGCATTTCATCACCTTCTTTATCCTCTGAAGACTGAACATTATCTGCATTAATACTTACCAAATTTATTTCGAGGAGCTTACAATTTTCTTCTACCAGAAGTTTGGCAAGGCCCTGACCCTTCACAAGTTTTGTTGGTTTAATTTCAACATCAAATTCAATCAACTTTGCTATCCACTTACTCCTTTTTCCATCTATGTTAGGTTGTATAAGCACATCTTTAACTTAACTGGAGGGTACAAAAGCTATTACCTTGGCTTGAAGGATGTAAACTCTGAAAGCTTTCAATGACTTGATAAGTGCATATGCTTGTTTCTCCAATAATTCATACTTTACCTTTGAATCCCTCAATACCTTACTGAAGAAGGCAACCGGCTGCTCCTGATCATCGGCATTTTTCTGCAAGAGTACTCTTACAATTGTATCTCTTGAAGCAAATGAAAAAATGTAAAATACCTTGGCGAAGTCGGGGATGATCAAAACAGGGGCTGTTGTGATGGATTCCTTGATAGCATTGAATGAGTGTTTGGCTTCTTTAGTCCATTTTACCTCGGAGTCGTTTCTTAACATAGCAGTAATATGCTTTGTGAGTTCTACAAATTTTACTATAAACCTCCTGATAAAGTTTATAGTCCCAAGGAAAGACTGAATGTCCTTCTTTGATCTATGAAGAGACGGATTTTTAATTGCTTCTACTCTTTTTGGGTCGATTTTCACCCCATCAGCTGAAACGATATGTCCAAGTAATTTCCCTTCTTTAAGTGAGAAATTTGATTTTTTTGGATTAAGAGAAATATGGGACTTTATCAGAAGCTTTATCATAGACCCTTACCTCATTTGAAGGAGCTTTCTGATTGCTTTTATGTTCAACAGAGGCCTGACCATCTGGAGTTTGATGCTTGACAGGGGCAACAGTCTTCTTGGGAGGAGATGATGCTTTTGCTTTTGAGGGATTTGTTTGTTGATTCTCTGGTGTCTGATCTTTTTTCTTAATAGGGGATATGCTCTTTTCAGGAGAGGCTGGTGTATTCTATTGGGAAGTATCAGATTTAGATCGGAGATTATATCTATTCTTATCTTCTGTCGTGAAAATTCCATCATCAATAGGATTATCCTATGTATCTTCAGTCATCAATGCTTCTTCATAGTCGTGTTGTGTCAGATAAGATTTCCCTGTCTCTTCTCCAACACAATGAATATTATCTTTTCCATCTTCTTGATAATCACCTTCGTCTTCATCCATCACAACATTTTGAAGAGGGGCCTTTATTCTCTGATCTTCAGTAGGATTCTTTTCTCTTTGCAAAATATGTGTTGGCTGATTATTTCTTCTGAAGTTGTTGGGATTTTGATTTGACTTCCTGCCTGCATAATCATAAGTGCCTCTTCCCTTCACAGGTTGCTTATTTTCAATCTTGAGCGTAGATATCTCAAAGGTTAGAGACTCTAGCATCTTAGCCATTTTAACAAACTTTGGGTCATCACTTGATGAAGAAGAAACTTCATTCCTTGGCCTTCTCCTATCAGAATTTCCCTTTATCTTTTGAGAGGCTAAAATATTTGATTCCACCTCAAGGGCAGCATCTTGCATGAGAGATAATGTTGGTGACCTCCTTTCTCTCAACAATAAATAGAAATCTGAGTCGAAAGCATCAAAATATGTGATCTTGGCAGAAGCATATGAAGGTTTTATCTCTGCTGGTATTTTACTATACATCTGGTTAAATATTTTAGTGAAATCAGAGACTGACTCACTATTTTGTTTCCTTAGATTTCCGAATTTTGTGATATAGTATACAAAATCTCTTCTATCACCCCAATGTTTCAACAAGGTCTCATCCAATTGCTCGATTCCAGCTATGGAACCAACAGAGAGTTCTTTGAACCATTTCCTAGCATGGCCATCTAAGATTTGGACAAAAACTTGTGTCCAAACATCTTCCTCTTCAATATTAAGGTTTTTAGCATAACTGTAGAAAGCCTCAATATGTTCCTCAGCAGACACATCGCCTTCACCTGTGAATTTGGGCATATACTTCTGATAATCTCCCGTCGGCATGGCTGATATTGGGTTTGGCAATATAAGTGGTGCATACCTAGCAGCTAGGATTTGTTGCATCTTCGTCAAAGGAGGTGGTGCAGCCATAACTATCAGGGGTGAGAAAGGTGATGGTTTCTTTTTCAAGTCTTCAACACTGGAGGAATGCGAAGGAGGTGAATCTTCTAATGGGAAAGAGGTCTGATATGAGGCTCTATAAAAATTCGCAAGTTGTCCATTTAAGTTTTCTTCATCTTTAGCAGATAGCTCTTGGAGAAGATGTTCAACACCAAGGAGGCTAGTATAAATTTTTAAATGATCTTCTTGTTGCTGAGAATGAAAAGACTCAAGAGAAGAAGAACTATGACTCCTTTCTAAAGTCTTGGATGTTTTTTCAATCAAATTTGAAACTATCAATTTATCATCATTAGTATTTTCCTGTTGATCAAAAGGAGTTTGTTCTTCTACAGTATTTACAATTGTTTTTTCATCAGTACTCTTTGAAAAGAACTCAAATTTTTCTGTAGTAGATTTTCCAGAAATAAAAAGAGGATTACCTTCTGTATCTGATTTTGAAGTTTGACCCTGAATTGTCTTTCCTTTCCTAAGAATTAGTTATGGATTGGACACTGGTGTGATAGGTGATTCTTGAGGATTCGCCCTAGTACTGATCCTCTTAGGAGACAACATGAACTTGTGGAGTTTCCAGATAGATAATTAAAACCAACTAAAATGTCTAATCTTTGTCTATCATCAAAGATCAGCTCTGTGTCCTATCCAAGGAAAGCAGAACTTAAATTTTGTCTCCCCGACAATGGCGCCAATTTGTTATTGCTCCAAGAAATTCCTTAGGGTTGTAGAATAAGGATGCTTGGTAACTTAAAAATAATGTGTAAGTATGATTGGAACAATGGGATCCTCAATGATTAATGTAATAGACAACTCATCATACATTCAAAGAAACAATGCTTTCAGGAAACAATAATCAGATCAAGTAATTTGAAAGGAGAGGATGAAGAACACTAATCTTGATTGCCAAATACAGCTAAATGTAGGGCTTAATGCAAGATAGAAAGAAATCCTTCACTTCAAGTCTATGAGCTCAATAAAGAGATGATAGTCTTCATAAGCTAAGATAAACTGAAATAAAGTACAGAAAAGGAAACATGAATATTTCTGATATTGAAAGCGAAAGGAGACTGTAATTTTATTATGCAATAAGAGTCTATACAGTAGCACAAAAATGTATTCCCAGTTTGAACCCTTGTCTCTTAGAAAAGATAGGCATTTATAGCCTTTTACAATCAGTTTTTAAGATCCTGAAAACTTGGATCTGTATCTAAAAATAGAAAATCAAATTAACTAATACAATCGATAACAAAGACTAGTGACTAGGCTAGCATTCGAACTGTCTTCTATATCAAAATTTGACATCTGTACTTCATCAGCTTCTGGAATCTATTGTGTCATGAAAAATGGTAAAGGCACTTGTCTTGGTAGCTGGATTTCTTCAATAACTCATAGTCGAAACTTTAAGAGACCAATTTAGCAAGTGGTTTTCAAAATCCCCACGAATCTCTGCTACTGAGTATTTTTTGACTAAGTAGTTAATCCTTTAATGCTCTGGAACCTCTTTAAATCCTTTGAAAATAGACGTGCTCCATCTTTAGCTTTCAAAAATTCTTTTTGTGCTTTCACCAGCTAACTCTCCTTATGATTCGTTGGTTAGTTGGTGAAAGCTCTGCCTTTCACCAGCTAATTGGTTGTAAATTTACCCTTTGCGCTGGTGAAAGCTCTGCTTTGGCCCAAAAGGAACTTTCACCTTCAAAATTGTTTTTCTATCAAAACTCAGCGTGTCTCTTCTTTATCTCCTTGCATATTCATAGCAACCTGGGCTAGCACTTGCAGATCTGGGTGTGACTTTTGTTTTTGCTTCAATTTTCTAAACTTCCTCTTAAGGCATTTTGCTAACCACCATAGACTGTTATAGTCTTTGGTGATTTTCTTCTTTCTCTTCTTGTCCTTGAAACTTTCAAGAGCCAACTTTTCAAATGCATCATTTGTTTCTGTGAAATTATCAAACAGAGTTTTGTATCTCTCCTTAATTACTCTTTATAAAACCTCCTGTTGAGCAATCACTTCTTTAAGTTGCTTGATTTTCTGTGATTTCTTTGACCCTTTTCCCTTTGATGTTTCGCCTTCATCAGTGGGAGTAAAAGTCTCACAATCCTGTGCAAATTCCATGGAGTGTTTAGGGATTTTAATGGCAGGGCTTTCATCTTCGTGCTCTGGCTCTGAGTCTGTGTATGTGTATGGTAGATTTAAGATATTGTTTTATTTTCTGTAGTTTGCTCTGTAGTAGTTTCAAAATCTAACTTTTTATTTGACCTGTGAGACCTTATACCAGAGATCCTAGCTTCTGGTGGTCCCAGAAGAGTTCTCCTCTTCCTTGAGCTGCTTTGAGGAGTTAATTTCGTTTTTCCAGCCCTCTTCTGCTCATTCATGGGCTGAGTTTGGGTTTCAAAGCCTTCCCAAAAAAGAAAATGTTGCCAAGTCCTTCCTCTTAGTTTTAGCTCCTCCAAGATTATCAATTTGATTAGGCCAAAATGAAAAAGAGTGTTCTTCATACTTAGAGGTTCAACTCTAATATTTTTACAGACTTTAGTTAAGCTTTTGTGCAAGAAGAAAGGTAAATTTGGGAGAGTTTTCCCTGTAAAATGTTCTAAGAGCTTGAAATTGTATAGCATCAGCCTGTCGTACCTTCCTTCTGAGGTTATGTAGAGTTGGATGCCCTTGAACAAATCCTGCCACTCATCCTCTAAATGAGAAACTGGCATGATTTTCTTCCATGCATCATTTCTGAATTCTTCCTTAAGATATGCTCTGAAATTTAGGTTATTGGTTGCTGTTGTTTTGAACCAATTCTGGCCTGATCTAGGTAAGCTGGTCATTGTAACAATGGTGGATTCATCAACTATGAGTTCTAAAGACCCGACATAGCCTTTGTTTCCATCGTATGTTTTAGAAAATACTTCAGCTGTTGTTTGGTGACAGCCATTTTGTAACTTCTCAACATATCCCATGGAGCTTGCGTCTGAGAAGTGTTTTTGCACCTCTAGATGCGCCTGTAGAAAGGACAGATTGTCTAATTATTTCCTTAACAATGAACCACTTCATCTCCTTGCCATATGCAATTCCAAACCTGAACAAGTTCACACACAAAAACATTGTAATCTGTTGTTTGAGCCGAGGTTTTGCGCTAGTGAAAACTCTCGGCGTTGTCTTTCAAAAATGAAAACATATCATATGTAAGTGGATGATGCATGTTGGGGATATGAGGCATCGATTTTATGTCACCAGCTAAGTATTACTGCTCCTTTACCTGTGATGATGTATTTGAATTCGCCATCTCTAGCGCCATTATCTCGTGAAGCATGCATTTTTTAACACGATCTGCTTTGAAATCCGATTTAGACGTGAAAAACCGAATCTTCATCATTATCCACTTTCACCAGCGCCTTATAATGATTAAATGATGTGTTTTGACCATGTCATCCTTTGATTTTTGAAA
This sequence comes from Picea engelmannii, assembly GCA_009831015.1. Taxonomy (NCBI): domain Eukaryota; kingdom Viridiplantae; phylum Streptophyta; class Pinopsida; order Pinales; family Pinaceae; genus Picea; species Picea engelmannii. The sequence goes on from ML784814.1 coordinate 851,006, forward strand.
ATGTGGAGAAAACACACGTATTTCGCGCTTTCACCAGCTAACGGTCCGTGGGGAAATACTCCTTAACTGTTGAAAATCGCCCCTTTCACCAGCTAATCATCAACTTTGAAACACGCGTTAGCTGTTGAAATTCTCTTCATGAAATTTTAAAGAAAATACCTTTATGGATCATCTTATTTCTATAATATGAATTAAAAACCTAAGTTTTGCCACTAGAAGAACTTAAAACAAATTGGAGAAAACTACCAATAACCATGCTATCAACCACAAAATGAAAACATAGTGATGGGGTCATTTTGGGAGCTAACATTTGGCTCCAACTAGGATGGACACCTTCCTATGAGGTGACCAAGAACCTAGCTAGACTCAGTAGCCTTTATTACAATTTTAAAAATTTTAAAAATAGTTTTTCTTAGTACCATTGGGCATGGAGTTATTCAAGTGATAGAAACAAAGAAAATAGAACTGAAAAGAATATGTACAAGTAGAAGAGGGCTTTAAGAAAAATCCTTATGAAAAATAGGTCTTTAGAAAGCGCCCGTTGAAAGGACCACCTGCTACTTCCTCGCCTGCAAGATTTTTGAGAACAAAGGTATTGTTCTGCTGAACCGCTGTTATGATGAAAGGACCTATCTAGAGAGCATCAAATTTGTCATTTTTTCCCTTCTCTTGCCTTCCTGCATCCCACTTTAAGACTAGATCCCCTGTTTTGAAGATATTTGATTTGACTTTCTTATTGAAGATCTCCTTCATTTTTCCTTGGTGTAATTCTGTCCTTTCCAAAAGTTTCTCTCTATCTTGCTATAACTCTACCAAATTATGAATTCTCCGAGTCAAATCACTTGGTTCAGAATCAATTTATTGTAAAAAATTTGCAACTGGCAATGCAAGTTGAACAAGAAATATGGCTTCAGTACCAAATGCCAACTTGAAAGCAGATGTACCAATTGATTTTTTACATGTAACCCTGTCAGCCCACAAAGAAAATTTCATCTTGGAATGCCAGCCTCTGGTATTTTGTTCAAGAAGCTTCTTTATAATTATGACTAAAATCTTGTTTGATGACTCAGCTAAGCCATTTATTTGCGAATAGTAAGCAGTGGAATGTACTAGCTGAATTCCTAGCTCTTCACATAATTTTACCAAGTGCTTATCTTTGAATGCAACAGCGTTATCAGTGACTATTCTCTTAGGGAAGCCAAATCTGGAAAATATGTTTTCTTGCAGAAAATTTATGATGACAGTATGATTGGCATTCCTAGTAGGAATAGCCTCAATCCACTTTGTAAAATAATCGGTGGCATCAAGCATCCACCTGTGCTGACTACTAGAAGGCGGGTGAATCTCACCTATGAAATCCAAACCCCATTGTTGGAAAGGACCTGTGACCACTATAGGTTTGAGGGGAAGAGATTTAAGTTGTTGTTTTCCTTCAAATCTTTGGCACTTGTCACATGTTCTCACAAACTCACACACATCTGAAAATAAAGATGGCCAGTAATAACCAGATCTTAAGATTTTATGTGTGGTGGTTTTCTAATAGTGATGTCGTCCGCATTCACTATTATGGAATTCAATCATGACCTTAGCTTCTTATTCTTGGTTTATGCACCTCAACAATAAACCTATTGGATTTTTCCAGAACAATAAGTTGCCATTGATTCAGCAATTCATGGCTTTGAGCTTTAAATCCCTTCCTTGTGTTTTTGTCAAATCTAAAGGGACTGATAAAGTTTGAAGAAAATGAACAATGTGACTGTACCATTTGAAATTAGCTAGGTGATCTGAGACATGCATTTCCTCACCTTCTTTATCCTCTGAAGACTGAACATTATCTACATTAATACTTACCAAATTTATTTCGAGCAGCTTACAATTTTCTTCTGCCAGAAGTTTGGCAAGGCCCTGACCCTTCACAAGTTTTGTTGGTTTAATTTCAACATCAAATTCAATCAACTTTGCTATCCACTTACTCCTTTTTCCATCTATGTCACGTTGTATAAGCACATCTTTAACTGAACTAGAGGGTACGAAAGCTATTACCTTTGCTTGAAGGATGTAAACTCTAAAAGCTTTCAATGACTTGATAAGTGCATATGCTTGTTTCTCCAATAATTCATACTTTACCTCTGCATCCCTCAAGACCTTACTGAAGAAGGCAACCGACTGCTCCTGATCATCGACATTTTTCTGCAAGAGTACTGCTACAATTGTATCTCTTGAAGCAAATGAAAAAATGTAAAATACCTTGGCGAAGTCGGGGCTGATCAAAACAAGGGTTGTTGTGGTGGCTTCCTTCATAGCATTGAATGAGTGTTTGGATTCTTCAGTCCATTTTACCTCGGAGTCCTTTCTTAACATAGCAGTAATATGCTTTATGAGTTCTGCAAAGTTTACTATAAACCTCCTGATAAAGTTTATAGTCCCAAAGAAAGACTGAATGTCCTTTTTTGATCTATGAAGAGACAGATTTTTAATTGCTTCTACTCTTTTTGGGTTGATTTTCACCCCATCATCTGAAACGATATGTCCAAGTTATTTCCCTTCCTTAAATGCAAAATTTGATTTTTTTGGATTAAGAGAAATGCCATACCTTAGACATTTTAGGAATGTCTTTTTTAAGTGTTGCAAATGATGTTCATGGCTGCTCGAAAAAATAGTGATATCATTAAGATATATCAAGACAAATTTATCTTTCTCTCCAACGAAAGCAATGTCCATCGCCCTTTGGAATGTCTCTCCTGCATTCATCAATCCAAAGGGCATCTTTTCGTACATAAATGTACCCCATGGAGTAGTAAAAGTAGTATTTTCTTTATCGTCCAGATGGACAGCAATCTGGTTGTATCCAGAAAACCCATCAATAAAAGACGTCACCTTTGATCCTGACACCTTCTGCAAAATATGTTCCATTTTGGGCAGAGGGTAGTTGTCCTTCCTAGAGCACTTATTCAAATTTTTGAAGTCGACGCAGAGTCTGATCTCTCCATTCTTCTTCCTGATCGGTACAAGATTTTCAATCCATTATGAATATCTAAGAGGACTGATGATGCGGGCATCCAATAGTTTTTTTATTTCCCTTTCCATTGTAGGCAACAACAAAGGATTAAAGGATCTAAGTTTCTTCCTAAATGGTTTGGTATCTTTATTTAAGGGAATCTTATGCTAAATTACCTCTGTGTCGAAAGTCTTCAAGTCATCATATTTCCAAGCGAAGATGTCAACAAACTACTTTAGAAATTCTCCATAATTAGCCTTTTATTTTTCGGACAAATGTGAAGCTAAGTTGACATATTTAGGATCCTGTTCACTGGCTACATTATACTGCAAAACTTCTGAATCTTTTTCCCCATTTTCCAATTTGACAGCCACACCATTATTATCAAAAAGCCTTTCCAAAGGGACCAAACCTTTAGGAATTCTATTGGTAGACAGCTGGACTATTTCATGTGCTACGATTTTGCTTCTGAATTTTGGCTTTTTGATTTCAGCGTCATGTTTTTTCTCCTGATCAATTTGCAAATCAACAAACTCATCAATCACTGCAAGAAATCTAGTGAGCTCAGCATCGTCTTCGAAAACCTTCCAAAATTTTGCATTATCAGGGAGGGATGGCCTATATTTAACTTGAATTTCGTAATTCAATTTATGAGGTAGAGGGGGTATGAAAGGACAAACCGACACAGGTAATGAATCAACTAATTCATTCATTGCTCTGGGTACATATGAAATTTTAAAATCTACAAAAGTATGAATTTCCCTCAAAACTTCATCTCTGTACGCCTTCAGCCTGACATGTTTTTCTTGAAAGGAATTATTCACCTGCTGAATGATCAAATCTGCATCTCCGAATACCTGCAATCTTTTAATATCTATATCTTTGGCTGCATTTATCCCCAGAAGTAGTGCCTCATACTCAGCAATATTATTAGTCACTTTAAAATCAAGTTTAAAGGACAAATGAGAAGTTTTCTTAGAAGGGGAAATCAATACCACCCATGCTCCTGCTGATTCTTTGGTACAAGCACCATCGAAGAACATGGTCCAAAGATCATCCTCTGCTTCTTCTGTGGACTGAACTGTGGGCTTTCTAAGTAGAAATGCATCTGGTAATGAATCATCAATTTGCACAATACAAGATCCCATACCTATGTCAACAGAATAGATAGGATGATTGGATGGATTTTGTTCGTCACTGATTACATATGCCAACTGTGATTCCCTGTATAACCTTCTATTCACCCCTCCAAAAATAGGGATAGTAGAGTAGGAGAGATCCATTTGAAGAGTGTCACCTAGCCTCTTCATCCACGATCTTGATAACAAACATCCAAATTTAGGTGATATGTCTACCACTACTATATCCATAACCATAGTTTTCATGGATGCTTGGATTAAAGTTACAGCCAAGTCCTTGATCATTCCAAGACATTTGAATTTTCAAGAGTCAAAAGAGAAAAGATCGTGATAAGACTTGGTGATCTCTAGCCCAAGCTCATCCATGACCGCCTTTGGCATCAAATTGTGAAAAGCATCGGAGTCCAACAAACAGTTATGTAATGTTTTCTCATGAATATTTAGAGAGATGTAAAAGGGAGGACAACTTTCATCTCTGTCTTCTATCATTTGGCCCAGAGTAATGGTTGACTTTTCATCATATATGTTGAGAATATCAGCGGAAGGGGATATAGATTTGGGATCTAAAGTTTTGAGGATATCCTTTTTGAACATTTCATTTTTCATTAACTCGACTAGAGGAATAGGAATTTTAATTTTCTGTATTTCAGTCTCAAAATTGAATGAATATGAGACTTTATCAGAATCTTTATCATATACCCTTACCTCATTTGAAGGAGATTTCTGATTGCTTTGTTGTTCAACAGGGGTAGGGGCCTGATTTTCTGGAGTTTGACGCTTGACAAGGGAAATAGTCTTCTTGGGAGGAGCTGATGCTTTTGCTTTTGAGGGATTTGTTTGTTGATTCTCTGATGTCTGATATTTTTGCTTAACAAGGGATGTGCTCTTTTCGGGAGAGGTTGGTGCGTTCTGTTGGGCAGTATCGGATTTAGATTGGAGATTATATCTATTCTTATCTTCTGTCGTGAAAATTCCATCATTAATAGGATTATCCTCTGTCTGTTCAGTCATCAATGCTTCTTCATAGTCGTGTTGTGTCAAATAAGATTTCCATGTCTCTTCTCCAACACAATGAATATTACCTTCTCCATCTTCCTTATAATCACTTTCGTCTTCATCCATCACAACATTTTGAAGAGGGGCCTTTATTCTCTGATCTTCAGTAGGATTCTTTTCTCTTTGCAAAATCTGTGTTGGTTGATTATTTTTTCTGAAGTTGTTGGGATTTTGATTTGGATTCCTGCCTGCATAATCATAAGTACCTCTTTCCTTCAAAGGCTGCTTATTTTCAATCTTGAGCTTAGATATCTTAGAGGTTAGAGACTCTAGCATCTTAGCCATTTTATCAAACTTTGGGTCAGCACTTGATGAAGAAGAAGCTTCATTCCTTGGCCTTCTCCTATCAGAATTTCCCTTTAGCTTTTGAGAGGCTAAAATATTTGATTCCACCTCAAGGGAAGCATCTTGCATGAGAGATAATGTTGGTGACCTCCTTTCTCTCAACAATAAAGAGAAATCTGAGTCGAAAGTATCAAAATATGTAATCTTGGCAAAAACATTTGAAGGTTTTATCTCTGCTGGTATTTTACTATACATCCAGTTAAATATTTTAGTGAAATCAAAGACTGACTCACTATTTTGTTCCCTTATATTTCCGAATTTTGTGATATAGTATACAAAATCTCTTCTATCACCCCAATGTTTCAAGAAGGTCTCATCCAATTGTTCGATTCCAGCTATGGAACCAGCAAGGAGTTCTTTGAACCATTTCCTAGCATGGCCATCTAAGCTTTGGACAAAAACTCGTGTCCAAACATCTTCCTCTTCAATATTAAGGTTTTCAGCATAACTGTAGAAAGCCTCAATATGTTCCTCAGCAGACACATCGCCTTCACCTGTGAATTTGGGCATATACTTCTGATAATCTCCCGTTAGCATGGTTGATACTGGGTTAGGCAATATAAGTGGTGCATACCTAGCAGCTAAGATTTGTTGAATCTTAGTCAAAGGAGGTGGTGCAGCCATAACTATCAGGGGTGAGAAAGGTGATGGTTTCTTTTTCGAGTCTTCAACACTGGAGGAATGCGAAGGAGGTGAATCTTCTAATGGGAAAGAGGTCTGATATGAGGCTCTGCAAAAATTCGCAAGCTGTCCGGCTAAGTTTTCTTCACCTTTAGCAGATATCTCTTGGAGAAGATGTTCAACAACAAGAGGCTAGTATAAATGTTTAAATGATCTTCTTGTTGCTGAGAATGAAAAGACTCAAGAGAAGAAGAACTATGATTCCTTTCTAAAGTCTTGGATGTTTTTTCAATCAAATTTGAAACTATCAATTTATCATCATTAGTATTTTCCTGTTGATCAAAAGGAGTTTGTTATTCTATAGTATTTACAGTTGTTTTTTCATTAGTACTCTTTGAAAAGAACTCAAATTTTTCTGAAGTATATTTTCCAGAACTAAAAAGAGGATTACCTTATGTATCTAATTTTGAAGTTTGACCCTGAATTGTATTTCCTTTCCTGAGAATTAGTTCTGGATTGGACACTGGTGTGATAGGTGATTCTTGAGGATTCACCCTAGTACTGATCCTCTTAGGAGCCAGGATGAACTTGTGGAGTCTCCATATAGATAATTAAAACCAACTAAAATGTCTAATCTTTGTCTATCATCAAAGATCATCTCTGTGTCGTATCCCAGGAAAGGAGAACTTAAATTCCGTCTCCCCGGCAACGACGCCAATTTGTTATTGCTCCAAGAAATTCCTTAGGGTTGTAGATTAAGGATGCTTGGTAACTTAAAAATAATGTGTAGGTATTCTTGGAACAATGGGATCCTCAATGATTAATGTAATAGACAACTCATCATACATTCAAAGAAACAGTGCTTTCAGGAAACAATAATCAGATCAAGTAATTTGAAAGGAGAGGATGAAGAACACTAATCTTGATTGCCAAATACAACTGAATGTAGGGCTTAATGCAAGATAGAAAGAAATCTTTCACTTCAAGTCTATGAGCTCAATAAAGAGATGACAGTCTTCATAAGCTAAGATAAACTGAAATAAAGTACAGAAAAGGAAACATGAATATTTCTGATATTGAAAGCGAAAGGAGACTGTAATTTTATTATGCAATAAGAGTCTATACAGTAGCACAAAAATGTATTCCCAGTTTGAACCCTTGTCTCTTAGAAAACATAGGCATTTATAGCCTTTTACAATCAGTTTTTAAGATCCTGAAAACTTGGATTTGTATCTAAAAATAGCAAATCAAATTAACTAATACAATCGATAACAAAGACTAGTGGCTAGGCTAGCATTCGAATTGTCTTCTATATCAAAATTTGACATATGTACTTCATCAGCTTCTGGAATATGTTGTGTCATGAAAAATGGCAAAAGGCACCTGTCTTGGTAGCTGGATTTCTTCAATAACTCATAGTCAAAACTTTAGGAGACCAATTTAGCATGTGGTTTTCAAAATCCTGCTGCTGAGTATTTTCTAACTAAGTAGTTAATCCTTTAATGCTCTGTAACCTCTTTAAATCCTTTGAAAATAGCCCTGCTCCATATTTAGCTTTCAAAAATTCTTTTTGTGCTTTCACCAGCTAACTCTCCTTATGATTCGTTGGTTAGCTGGTGAAAGCTCTGCCTTTCAGCAGCTAACTGGTTGTAAATTTACCCTTTGTGCTAGTGAAATCTCTGCTTTGTCCCAAAAGGAACTTTCACCTCCAAAACTATTGTTCTATCAAAAGTCAGCATGTCTCTGCTTTATATCCTTGCATATTCACAACAACCTGGGATAGCACTTGCAGATCTGGGTGTGACTTTTGTTTTTGCTTCAATTTTCTAATCTTCCTCTTAAGGCGTTTTGCTAACCACCATAGACTGTTATAGTCTTTGGTGATTTTATTCATTCTCTTCTTGTCCTTGACACTTTCACGAGAAAACTTTTCAAATGCATCATTTTTTTCTGCAAAATTATCAGACTGAGTTTTGTATCCCTCCTTAATTACTCTTTCTAAAACCTCCTGTTGAGCAATCACTTCTTTAAGTTGCTTGATTTTCTATGATTTCTTTGACCCTTTTCCCTTTGATGTTTTTCCTTCATCAGTGGGAGTAAAAGTCTCACAATCCTGTGCAAATTCCTTGGAGTGTTCAGGGATTTTAATGGCAGGGCTTTCATCTTCTTTCTCTGGCTCTGAGTCTGTGTATGGTAGATTTAAGATATTTGTTTTCTTTTCTGTAGGCTGCTCTGTAGTAGTTTCAAAATCTAATTTTTTCTTTGACCTGTGAGACCTTATACCAGAGATCCTATCTTCTGGTGGTCCTGGAAGATTTATCCTCTTCCTCGAGCTGCTTTGAGGAGTTAATTTCCTTTTTCCATCCCTCTTCTGCTCATTCATGGGCTGAGTTTGGGTTTTGAAGCCTTCCCAAAAAAGAAAATGTTGCCAAGTCCTTCCTCTTAGTTTTAGCTCCTCTAGGATTATCAATTTGATTAGGCCAAAATGACAAAGAGTGTTCTTCATACTTAGAGGTTCAGCTCTAATCTTTTTACAGACTTTAGTTAAGCTTTTGTGCAAGAAGAAAGGTAAATTTAGGAGAGTTTTCCCTGTAAAATGGTCTAAGAGCTTGAAATGGTATAGCATTAACTTGTCATACTTGCCTCCTGAGGTTATGTAGAGTTGGATTCCCTTGAACAAATCCTACCACTCATCCTCTAAATGAGAAACTGGCATGCTTTTCTTCCATGCATCATTTCTGAATTCTTCCTTAAGATATGCTCTGAAATTTAGGTTCTTGGTTGTTGTTGTTTTGAACCAGCTCTAGCCTGATCTAGGTAAGTTGGTCGTTGTAGAAATGGCGGCTTCATCAACTATGATTTCTAAAGACCTGACACATGCTTTATTTCCATCTTATTTTTTAGCAAATGCTTCAGCTGTTGTTTGGTGACAACCCTTCTGTAACTTCTCAACATATCCCATGTAGCCTGCGTCTGAGAAGTGTTTTGCACCTCTGGATGCGCCTGTAGAAAGGACAGACTGTCTAATTCTTTCCTTAACAAAGAACCACTTCATCTCCTTGCCATTTGCAATTCAAAACCCAGACAATTTCGCACACAAAAACACTGTAATCTGTTGTTTGAGCCAAGGTTTTGCGCTGGTGAAAACTCTCGGCGTTGTCTTTCAAAAATGAAAACATATCATATGTAAGTGGATGATGCATGTTGGGGATATGAGGCATCGATTTGATGTCACCAGCCGAGTAGTACCGCTCCTTTACCTGTGATGATGGATTTGAATTTTCCATCTCCAGTGCCATTATCTCGTGAAGCATGCATTTCTGAACACGATCCGCTTTGAAATCCGATTTAGATGTGAAAAAACAAATCTTCATCATTATCCACTTTCATCAGCGCCTTATAATGATTACATGACGTGTGTTGAGCATGCCATCCTTTGATTTTTGAAAACGTGGAGAAAATACACGTATTTCGCGCTTTCACCAGCTAACGGTCTATGGGGAAATACTCCTTAACTATTGAAAATCGTCGCTTTCACCAGCTAATCATCAACTTTGAAACACGCGTTAGCTGTTGAAAGTCTCTTCATGAAATTTTAAATAAAATATCTTTATGGATCGTCTCATTTCTACAATATGAATTAAAAACCTAAGTTTTGCCACTAGAAAAACTTAAAACAAATTGGAGAAAACCACCAATAACCATGCTATCAACCACAAAATGAAACCATAGTGACTGATTCATTTTGGGAGCTAACAGAATGCATTTCAGTGGACACCTACTGTTGAGAAAGCCTTCACAGAGTTAAATATGGTCATGTGCACTACCCATGTCCTAGTAGCTATTGACTTCAACAAAACCTTTATGGTGGAATTAAATGCTCCTGGCATGGGTATAGGTGCAGTGGTCATCCAAGATGGTTGACCCTTGGCATTTACTAGCCAAGCATTGAGTGGTCACAATCTGGGCCGATCTACATATGAAAAATAAATTATGGCCATTCTCCATGTGGCTCACACCTGGAGACCATATATCCTAGGATGTCTTCAGATTAAAATAGATCACCATAGCCTGAAATATTTTTTGGAGAAACGACTATCATCCCTTGAAGAGAATAAGTGGCTGACAAAAATGTTGGGTTATGATTATGAAATCATCTACAAAAAAGGTCAAAGATAACATAATAGTAGATGCATTTTCAAGACAACATGAGGAGGACAGATCCCTCTTTGATTTACCCTTATCGGTCCCTGATTGGATTGAAGAAGTGCGCCAAGAGTGGCTAATGCACCAAACTACCTCCAAATTAATTAAGTGTCTTCAGGAGGACCCTAATCCTCCCACTGGCTACACTTGGAAGGATAATATTCTTTGATATAAGCATCACCTAGTTCTCTCACCCTGCTAAACACTCAGTCCCATGCTCTTAAATGAGTTTCACTTCTCAGCTATAACATGTCATTCGAGCTTCCAAAAGACATATGCTTGTTCTCATCATTCTTTTTTTTGGTTAGACATGAAGAAGGATACACTTCAATTTTTCACAAAATGTGATTTGTTCCAACATAATAAAGGTTAAACAGTCAATTCTCTAGGTGTCCTACAACCCTTACCCATTCCATCTTCTCTATGGACATAAATCTCCATGGATTATATAGTGGGCCTTCCTAAAGTGGGGAAAAAGTCTGCCATTATGGTAGTGGTTGATCGCCTCTCCAAGTATGATCATTTTTGTCTTTTACCTCACCCTTTCACACAAGAACTCATAGAAAAAATCTTCCTTGATAATATTTTCAAACTACATGGTATGTCAACCTCTATTGTCTCAGATCATGACCCAAATTTCACCAGCACATTTTGGCAAGAGCTGTTTAAATTGCAGGGCACCCAACTGAAAAAGAGCACAAGTTATCACCCCCAGTCTAATGGCCAAACAGAAGTAGTCAACAAATGTTTGGAAATGTACTTGCATTTTTTTTCTTCAGAAAAACAACACTAGTGGGTGCAGTGGCTTCCTTTAGTAGAATGGTGGTACAATACTTCTTATCATATGACCACTAAAATGACCCCATATGAAGTGGTGTATGGACAAAGGCCACCGACAATCATTACCTATCTTCCTGGAACATCCAAGGTCCAATATTTTGATACAATGTTGTAAGGTTGTAAAACCACTCTAGCAGCTCTGAAGGATAACCTCCACATGGCCCAAAATCACATGAAGCAATAGGAATACTAGCATCGTTCAGAAAGGGTTTCTCAAGAAGGTGATCAAGGTTTTCTCAGGTTCCAACCTTACAAGAAAAGATCTCTCAAATATCATGGGCATCACAAATTGGCACCTAAGTTTTATGGACCCTAAGAGATAAGAAAGCGTATTGGTTTTGTGGCTTACAAATTGGCCCTTCCTACTACTTCCAAAATCCATCTGATGTTCCATGTTTCTTGTCTGAAGAAAGTGGTAGGACAGAATTGCAGAGTCCAAACCATCTTGCCAGAATTAGATGAAGGTTGCATGTGGCTCCAAAAAGAAGCAGTCCTCAATAACTATGAACATTAGGTGTGTGGTCGCACTATCAAGGAAGTGTTAATCAAGTGGAAGGAAACAACACCAGAGGAGGCGACCTCGGAAACCATGACCATACTTCAATAGTTTTCGCACCTGTAGCTTTGTTTACAATGTTTCTTTTGAAGGGGGAGGGAATGTTAGGATCCAATCCTAACCCCTTACCATGGGTCATTAGTTAGTAGGATATTTTTTCTATTTAATAAAGTTTGGCATTAGTTAATAAAGTCTAATAAATAAAGAAGAATAAGTCAATGTAAGAAAACCTAATAGAAGCTTCTGCTTCTAGAAATATCTTCCTCTAGAAGTTTCCTCAGAAGGTAGAATTAGTATAAATATGAGTAGGAGGAATTGGATATCTTGTCTTGGAGATTATTTTAATAGATCCCTGCTCTATTGGAGGTTGACCCCTGTCGGTTATTTTGGTGTTATTTTGGTGTTATTCTGATATTTTTCTGGATATATCATTATTATTTTGTCATTGCCCACTAGATTTTTATGTTCTACATAATATATTGTAATAAGAATATTGCATATATAGGGTCTTGGTAGTAGTTTCATGTACTATGTGATATCAGATACCCCCATATATATCCAAATTGTAGATTTTGACCTTTTAAATGGCCATGATCCTCACTCTAATCACAAGACTTTATCCTTAACTCTGAACTTTTTCATGTAGAAAATATCCATTGAAGAAAACTGTGATAACCTAAGGCACTTGATTTTTAAAAAAATTAAAGCTGATATTTTCTTAAAGCACTTAAATAGTGAATTAACTCTCCTATCATATAAGAACAATATTGAAGACATCTATCATAATTTTATGACAACTCTCTCTACTTCCATTAACAAATTTTCTATCAAGGAGTAATCTAAAAACAAAAATAGGAAATCCAACCCTTGGTATGAAAATAAGTGTAAAATTGATAGAAATGCCATTAGGAATGCCTCTAATAAGTCCTTAAAATCTGATAAAATCAAAATACACAAAGCCCTAATTCAAAGGGGAAAAAAACACACAACATAAATTGAAAGCAAGAAAATCTTATGCACCTATCAAAGCTAGATCCTAAGATATTCTAGAGGAAAATTTTGACTTGTAAAACTAAAAAAAACAATATGATTCCCCTGAAGGACTATAACTCCTACCTCAAAAATATTTATGAATCTCCTATTGTTTTGGACAACATTCCAAATGTTTCTATAGAGAATTAAGTGTTTTATACATAATACATAAACTTTTGGGTTAAGTGACTCACAAAAAGGAAAGCTAAGGACATTGAAGGCTACCAAGATGAAATATTAAAAATTAGAGGGCCTATCCTCATCCCTCACATATGGAATATCTTCAATTTAGTAGTCAAGTAGGGCCTCCCTAAACCTTGGACTCAAAGCCTCACTGTTCCTATATTTAAAATTGGTGATAAAAGTAGTCCCTCTAATTATAGGACCACTATTATTATCCCCATCTTAACCAAGCTATACATAAGTATTTTGGAAAAGAAGATCAACATGTGGCTTGAAATCCATGGAAAGGAGATAAAGGCCAAGATAGTTTTAGATGTTATCATTCAACCGTGGACCATGTTTTTATGCTTCACATCACTGCAGAAGAGTGTCACAATAATAAAACCAATATACTTTGTTGTTTCATTGATTTTAGAAAATATTTTGACACAGTGCATAGGACTAACCCTTGGAATGTTAGAAAAAAAGGACCGTGGAGCAATAAAATAAAACAAATGCAAAAACAAAAAATAGAAGATACACAATACAATAGTGACACAGATTTACGTGGTTCACCTAGTGTGGGCTAGGTCCACCAGAGAAATTGTCAGGTCCTTCCTTTATTATTATCCATCATATGAAGGGATACAACCAATAGCAATCCCGCTGTAACTTCCTCTTCTTTCTCTCACAGTCTCCTGTCTCAGAATACAATATTTTCCATCAATCATAGCTGCAATACATTTCCCTCATAAAAGAGGGTTACCTTCTAGGGAAAAAACCCTAACATAATCTCTATCGTTAGATCTGTGACCTTATAATGAATGATCTAGATTTACAATGAAATTACAATATACATTTACAAGGCAGCTTTTCCTTCAGGGGCTTCGCCCCCGAACCCCCATTGGGGCCCGCTTGCACCCAGCCGGGGGGATAGCCCCCCCAGACCCCGCAAAGGGGGTACCCACCCTCTACACTTCCCCGCGTGGAAGACTGTACATACTTCTGGGGTGTAAATACTTCATGGGGTATAAACATGGTTGAAAGTAAAAGACCGCTGAATCAGGAAGATAATTAGGCTCCACAACCAACAATCTTTCACTTGGAGACCGATCTCAACAATTCCACCGTTGTTGTATATGATAGCCTCTGAACCTTCTTGGACCTGGAAAATTTCTCATCTTCATCTTCATTCTTGAAGACCATCTGAAACTGAGCAGGAACTCAGTTTCTCCCTGGTTACTCCCTTTGTTAACATGTATGTAGGATTCTAGCTAGTGTGTATCTTTTCCAACTTCAAATGTCCATCTTCTAAGGTGGATCGTATGAAGCGGTACCTCAACTGTATATGCTTAGTCTTCGAATGGAATACTGAGTTTTTTGCAAGATGAATGGCACTCTCACTGTCACAGTAAAACCTGCTATTCTTTTGCTTCTTTCCCAATTCCTCCATAAACCTCTGTAACCAAATCATATCTTTACTAGCCTCTATAGCAGCAACATACTTTGCCTCTATTGTTGAAAGTGCAACAACCTTTTTCATTTTTGAAATCAAACTTATTGTTGTTCCACCTATAGTAATCACATACCCTGTGGTACTCCTCCTGCTATCTTTATCACCTTCCATATCTGAATCAACATATCCTTGTAGAACAGTTTTTGAACCTCCAAAACATAATGCATGATTAGAAGTACCTCTCAAGTATTTGAGAATCCACTTTACTGCCTCCCAATGTTCTTTACCTGGATTGTTCATATATCTACTCACAACTCCCACTGCATGTGCAATATCTGCTCTTGTGCAAACCATTGCATACATCAAGCTGCCAACTGCTGATGAATATGGGACCCTGAACATGTATTCTATCTCCTCCTGTGTCTTGGGACACATACCCTTAGTTAATTTGAAATGGTTGGCCAAAGGTGTACTAACTGGTTTTTCATTCTACATTCTAAACCTCTCCAAAACCTTCTTTGTGTACTCACCCTGAGACAATGTCAGTTTGCGATTTTTTCTGTCTCTTGTTATTCTCATACCAAGGATTTTCATTGCAGCACCTAAATCCTTCATCGCAAATGAATTGGATAATTTATTCTTGAGCACATTTATATCCTGCATATTAGACCCTGCAACAAACATATCATCTACATACAATAGCAAGATAATAAGGCTTCCATTTTCTAGATTTTTAAAATAAACACAGTGATCAGAATGACATCTACTATAACCATGTTCTATCATAAACCTGTCAAACATAAGATACCACTACCTTGGAGCTTGCTTTAGGCCATATAAGTTCTTCTTCAACCTGCATACCAAATTCTCCTTCCCTTTGACCTCATACCCCTATGTCTGCTGCATACAAATCTCTTCCTCCAAATTCCCATGGAGAAAAATTGTTTTTACATCTAACTGTTCAAGATGCAAATTTTCTACTAACACAAGACTTAAAATAGTTCTAATTGAAGTCATTTTAACAACAGGAGAAAACATTTCATCAAAATCTATACCTTTCTTTTGTGGAAACCCCTTTACAACAAGTCTAGCCTTGTACCGCTTTTCTCCTCCATCTTCTTCCTTCAACTTGTAAACCCATTTATTCTGCAATGCTCTTTTTCCAGCAGACAACTGAACCAAGTCCCAAGTATGGTTATTTACCAAGGAATCCATTTCCTCTTTCATGCCTTGCTCCCACTTCCTTTTGGTGTCTATCTGTATTGCCTCTTCATAACATTTTGGTTCACCAGAATCAGTCAACAATAAATAATACAATGAAGGAGAGTATCGTTCAGGGGGTACACTTAACCTGGTATATTTTCTAACAACACTTGCAGGTGTTTGAGGTACCTGCTTCGCCTGTTGTTGTACATTTTGATTTTTTGGTTCTTTTGGAATTTCGTTTTCAGTGATCTCATCAAGCACTATGTATTCTTGTTTTTCTTTTTCCTCTTTCTTTCCCTGCAACTGATCTTTGTACATGACCTTCTCATTGAATATGACATCTCTACTCCTAATGATTTTGTTATTTTCATAATCCCATAAGTTATAACCAAAAACATTAACACCATATCCAATAAAGGTACACTTCTTCGATTTTGCCTCAAGCTTTCTTCTATTTTCTTTATCAATAAGGACAAATGCTTCACAATCAAAAGTTTTCAAAAAAGAATAGTTTACCTTTTTTCCTGTCCATTCCTCCTCTGGAATTATACCATCCAAAGAGCTTGAAGGTCCTATGTTTATTAAGTAAACAGTAGTATCTATAGAATCTTCCCAAAATTATAAGGGCAAACCAGCATGCAATCTCATACTCCTTGCACGCTCCATGATTGTCCTGTTCATCCTTTCTGACACACCATTTTCTTGTGGTGTTCTCGGAACTGTCTTCTCTCTATGAATCACATGGTATGAACAGTAATCATCAAACTCCTTGATGAAATATTCACCTCCATTATCTGATCTAAGATGCTTCAACTTTTTTCCTGTCTCATTCTCAACCAAAGCTTTCCATTTCTTAAAAGTATCAAAAAATCATATTTTTGTCGAATGCATTAAATAAGAGTTTTTCCAGTTGCATCATCAGTAAAATGAATATAATAATGAGAGCCACCAAGAGATGATCCATGATCTGGTCCCCATACATTTGTATGCACAAGCTCTAACCTTTCACTCTTCTTTTCTTTTCCGACTCTGAGAAATCTGACTCTCTTCTGTTTTCCATAAACACAATGCTCACAGAAGTCCAAATACATTTTTTTAAGATCCGGAAACAAATTTATTTTGTGAAGTATCTGCATCCCCTTCTCACTCATGTGTCCAAGCCTATGATGCCACAATGTTGTATCCACTTCTGTAGAAGCTAAAGAGATAGAAGAGTCAGTATTACCAGTACATAAATACAATGTACCTACCTTCTCTTCTTTCGCTATCACCAATGATCCTTTGATGACCTTCCACGTCTTATCTGTAAATATGGATATACAAACTTCACTTGCCAACTGCCCTGTTGAAATTATATTTTTCCTTAAATATAGAACATGTCTTACCTCTTTCAACAACCATTGGTTTCCATTGCATTGCTTTTTTCTTACCTTTCCCATTGCAACAATTTTGCATGGTGCATCGTCACCAAAATGAACCTGTCCAAAATCACCTTGAACATAATATAGAAAATGTTTCCCATGGCGTGTGGCATGAAATGAAGCCCATGAATCTACTACCCAAGACTCAGAAATATTATCTACAGAAAGAATCAAAGCATCTTGTAACACATCACATGTTACATTTTCTTCCTAATTTCTCTCTTGTTATCCATCTCTTTGTTTCTTTGGAGCTCTACAGTCTTTCTTCAGATGTCCTTTCTTCCCACAATTCTAGCACTCTATCTTTCCAAGTCTGGATTTGGATCTGCCCTTCCTAGAATTCCCATGGTTCCTGAAACCCTTTCCTCTATCCTTTTGTCTTCCCCTGTTCTCCATGTTCAATGCATTTCCTGATGTCTCACCTGTGATTTTCCATCGCATTTCCTCACTAAGGATAACACCAACAACATCATCAAATTTTAAATTATTTGAACCAAAGACAGAGTTACTTACAGCCATGACCAAGCCATTCCAGCTTTCTAGCAATGAGCACAAGATTAGAAGAGCCCCGAACTCATCATCAAAGCCCACTTTTACATAACTTAGTTGATTAGTAACCATATTAAAATCATTTAAATGATCTGCAATAGACCCACCTTCCGACATCTTCATATTAAATAATCTCTTCATTAGAAATACCTTATTGGATGTCGAGGGATTTTCATACAATTTGGCAAATCCGTCCATCAAACCATTCGTTGTCTTTTCTCTGGAAATATTGAAAGCCACCGATGCTGCCAGGCTCAACCATATCGTTCCTAGAGCCTTTCTGTCAAGAATCTCCCATTCTTCGTACTTCGTAGCCGCCAACTTCTTTGTTATTCCACCCAATGGTACGAATAGATCCTTCTGATATAAATAGTCTTCCATCTGCATCTTCCATAACAGGTAGTTTTGGCCGTTAAATTTCTCGACCCTAAACTTTCAATATTCCAACATTGCTCCCACTCGAACCAGGAACCCTCTTTTCCTGCGAGTTACCTTTCTCTCTGATACTAGTTGTTAGAAAAACAGGACCGTGGAGCAATAAAATAAAACAAATGCGCAAACAAAACACAGAAGATACACAATACAATAGAGACATAGATTTACATGGTTCAACCAGTGTGGGCTATGCCCACCAGAGAAATTTCCAGGTCCTTCCTTTAATATTATCCAACATATGAAGGGATACAACCTTCAACAAACCCGTTGTAACTTCCTCTTCTTTTTCTCACAGTATCATATCTCAAAATAAAATATTTGCCATCATCCATAGCCACAATACATTTCCCTCATAAAAGAGGGTTGCCTTTTAGGGAAAAAAACCCTAACATAATCTCTATCATTAGATCTGTGACCTTATAATGAACAGTCCAGATTTACAATGAAATTACAATATACATTTACAAGACAATTTTTCCTTCTGGGGCTTCGCCCCCGAACCCCCGCTGGGGGGGCGCTTGCCCCCATATCCCCCAGCTGGGGCGATAGCCCCCCCCCGGACCCCGTAGATGGGGTACCCCCCCTTTTCACTCCCCCGCATGGAAGAGTGTACATACTTCTAGGGTGTAAATACTTCATGGGGTATAAACATGGCTAAAAGTAAAAGATCTCTGAATCAAGAAGATAATCAGGCTCCACAACCAACAATCTCCCACTTGGAGACTGATCTCAACAACTCCACTACTGTTGTATATGCTGGACTCTGAACCTTCTTGGACCTGGAAAATTTCTCATCTTCATATTCATTCTTGAAGACCAACTGAAACAGAGTAGGAACTCAGTTTCTCCCTGGTTACTCCCTTTGTTAACATGTCTGCAGGATTATGGCTAGTGTGTATCTTTTCCAACTTCAAATCTCCATCTTTCAAGGCGGATAGTATGAAGTGGTACCTCAGTTGTATATGCTTACTCTTTGAATGGAAGACTGAGTTCTTTGCAAGATGAATGGCACTCTCACTGTCACAGTACAACCGTCTAATCTCTTGCTTCTTTCCCAATTCCTCCATAAACCTCTGTAACCAAATCATCTCTTTACTAGCCTATGTAGCAGAAACATACTATGCCTTTGTTGTTGGAAGTGCAACAAACTTTTGCAGTTTTGAAATACAACTTACTATTTTTCCACCTATAGTAAACACATACCCTATGGTACTCCTCCTGATATCTTTATCACTTGCCATATCTGAATCAACATATCCTTGTAGAACAGTTTCTGAACCTCCGAAACATAATGCATGATTAGAAGTACCTCTCAAGTATCGGAGAATCCACTTTACTGCCTCCCAATGTTCTTTACCTAGATTGTTCATATATTTGCTCACAACTCCCAGTGCATGTGCAATATTTGGTCTTGTGAAAACCATTGCATACATCAAGCTGCCAACTGCTAATGAATATGGGACCCTGGACATGTATTCTATCTCCTCCTGTGTCTTGGGACACATTTCCTTAGTTAATTTGAAATGGTTGGCCAAAGGTGTACCAATTGGTTTTTCATTCTACATTCTAAACCTCTCCAACACCTTCTTTGTGTACTCACCCTGAGACAATGTCAGTTTGCGATTTTTCCTGTCTCTTCTTATTCTCATTCCAAGGATTTTCTTTGCGGCACCCAAATCCTTCATTGCAAATGAATTGGCTAATTTATTCTTGAGCACATTTATATCCTGCATATTAGACCCTGCAACAAGCATATCATCTACATACAATAGCAAGATAATAAAGCTTCCATTTTCTAGATTTTTAAAATAAACACAGTGATCAGAATGACATCTACTATAACCTTGTTCTATCATAAACCTGTCAAAATTCAGATACCACTACCTTGGAGCTTGCTTTAGGCCATATAATCTCTTCTTCAACCTGCATACCAAATTCTCCTTCCCTTTGACCTCATACCCCTGTGGCTGCTGCATATAAATCTCTTCCTCCAAATACCAATGGAGAAAAGATGTTTTTACATCTAACTATTCAAGATGAAAATATTCTACTGCCACAAGACTTAAAATACTTCTAATTGAAGTCATTTTAACAATAGGAGAAAATATTTCATTAAAATCTATACCTTGCTTTTGTGCAAACCCCTTTACAACAAGTCTAGCCTTGTACCGCTTTTCTCCCCCATCTTCTTCCTTCAACTTGTAAACCTATTTATTTTGCAATGCTCTTTTTCCTGCAAACAACTGAACCAAGTCCCAAGTATGGTTATTTACTAAGGAATCCATTTCCTCTTTCATGCCTTGCTCCCACTTCCTTTTGGTGTCTACCTGCATTGCCTCTTCATAACATTCTAGTTCATGGGGTATACCTAACCTGGTAGATTTTCTAACAACACTGGCAGGTGTTTGAGGTACCTGTTGCTCCTGTTGTTGTACATTTTGATTTTCTAGTTTCTTTGGAATTTCTTTTTCAGTGATCTCATCAAGCACTATGTATTATTGTTTTTCTTTTTCCTGTTTCTTTCCCTGCAACTGATCTTTGTACATGACCTTCTCATTGAATATGACATCTCTACTCCTAATGATTTTTTTATTTTCATAATCCCATAAGCGATAAACAAAATCATTAACACCATATCCAATAAAGGTACACTTCTTGGATTTTTCCTCAAGCTTTGTTCTATTTTCTTTATCAATATGGACGAATGCTTCCCAACCAAAAGTTTTCAAAAAAGAATAGTTTACCTTTTTTCATGTCCATTCCTCCTTTGGAATTATACCATCCAAAAAGCTTGAGGGTCCTCTATTTATTAAGTAAACAACAATATCTACAGCATTTGCCCAAAACTGTAAGGGCAAACCAGCATGAAATCTCATACTCCTTGCATGTTACATGATTGTCCTGTTCATCCTTTCTGACACACCATTTTCTTGTGGTGTTCTTGGAGTTGTCTTCTCTCTATGAATCCCGTGCTATGAACAGTAATCATCAAACTCCTTGCTGCAATATTCACCTCCATTATCTGATCTAAGACACTTCAACTTTTTTCATGTCTCATTCTCAACCAAAGCTTTCCATTTCTTAAAAGTATCAAAAACATCAGATTTTTGTCGAATGCAATAAATCCAAGTTTTTCTAGTTGCATCATCAATAAAAGTAATATAATAATGAGAGCCACCAAGAGATGATACCTGACCTGGTCTCCATACAATTGTATGCACAAGCTCTACCTTTCACTCTTCTTTTCTTTTCCGACTCTGAGAAATCCTACTCTCTTTTGTTTTCGATAAACACAATGCTCACAGAAGTCCAAATCAATTTGTTTAAGATATGGAAACAAATTTCTTTTGTGAAGTATATACATCCCCTTCTCACTCATGTGTCCCAGCCTATGATGCCACAATGTTGTATCCACTTCTTTAGAACCTAGAGAGATAGAAAAGTCAGTATTACCAGTACATAAATACAATGTACCTACCTTCTCTCCTTTCGCTATCACCAATAATCCTTTGATGATCTTTCATGTCTTATCTGTAAATATGGATATATAACCTTCACTTGCCAACTGCCCTGTTGAAATTAGATTTTTCCTTAAATCTGGAACATGTCTTACCTCTTTCAACAACCATTGGTTTCCATTGCATTGTTTTTTTTTACCTTTCTCATTCCAACAATTTTGCATGGTGCATCGTCACCCAAATGAACCTATCCAAAATCACCGTGAACATAATCTAGAAAATGTTTCCTATGGGGTGTGGCATGAAATGAAGCCCTTGAATCTACTACCCAAGACTCAGAAATATTATCTACAGAAATAATCAAAGCATCTTATAACACATCACCTGTTACATTTGCTTCCTGATATCTCTCCTTTTGTCCATCTCTTTGTTTCTTTGGAGCTCTGCAGTCTTTCCTTAGATGTCTTTTCTTGCAACAATTCCAACACTCTATCTTTAAAAGTTTGGATTTGGATCTGCCCTTCCTAGAATTCCCACGGTTCCTGAAACCCTTTCCTCTATCCTTTTGTCTTCTCCTGTTCTCCATGTTCAATGCATTTCCTAATGTCTCACCTGTACTTTTCCGTTGCATTTCCTCACTAAGGATAACACCAACAACATCATTAAATTTTAAAGTATTTGGACCAGAGACAGAGTTACTTACAGCCATGAACAATCCGTTCCAGCTTTCTGGAAATGAGCACAAGCTTAGAAGAGCTTTGACCTCATCATCAAACTCCACTTTTACAGAACTTAGTTGATTTGTAACCATATTAAAATCACTTAAATGATCTACAATAGACCCACCTTCCGAAATCTTCATATTAAATAATTTTTTCATTAGAAATACCTTATTGGATGCCGAGGGTTTTTCATACAATTTGGCCAATGCATCCATCAAACCCTTCATTGTCTTTTCCTTGGAAATATTGAAAGCCACTGATGCTGCCAGGCTCAGCCGTATCGTTCCTAGAGACTTTCTGTCAAGAATCTCCCATTCTTCGTCCTTCATAGCCATCAACTTCTTTGTTATTCCGCCCAATCGTAGGAATAGATCCTTCTGATATAAATAGTCTTCCATCTGCATCTTCCATAACTAGTAGTTTTGGTTGTTAAATTTCTCGACCCTAAACTTTCCATCTTCCGAAATTGCTCCCACTCGAACTAGGAACCCTCTTTTCCTGTGAGATACCTTTCGCTCTGATACCAGTTGTTAAAAAAACAGGACCGTGGAGCAATAAAATAAAACAAATGTGGAAACAAAACAAAGAATATACACAATACAATAGAAACATAGATTTGCGTGGTTCACCCAGTGCGGGATACGTCCACCAGAGAAATTGCTAGGTCATTCCTTTATTATTATCCAGCATATGAAGGGATACAACCTACAACAAACCCGTTGTAACTTCTTCTTCTTTCTCTCATAGTCTCCTATCTCAGAATACAATATTTTCCATCATCCATAGCCGCAATACATTTCCCTCATAAAAGAGGGTTGCCTTCTAGGGAAAAAACCCTAACATAATCTCTATCGTTAGATCTGCGACCTTATAATGAATGATCTAGATTTACAATGAAATTACAATATACATTTACAAGCCAGTTTTTCCTTCAGGGGCTTGCCCCCAGCCGGGGGGATAGCCCCCCCAAACCCCGCAAAGGGGGTACCCCCCCTCTACACTCCCTCGCGTGGAAGACTGTACATACTTCTTGGGTGTAAATAATTCATGGGGTATAAACATGGTTGAAAGTAAAAGACCATTGAATCAAGAAGATAATCAAGTTCCAACCGCTGTTGTATATGTTGGACTCTGAACCTTCTTGGACCTAGAAAATTTCTCATCTTCTTCTTCATTCTTGAAGACCAACTGAAACTGAGTAGGAACTCAGTTTCTCCCTGGTTACTCCCTTTGTTAACATGTCTGTAGGATTCTAGCTAGTGTGTATCTTTTCCAACTTCAAATGTCCATCTTCCAAGGTGGATCATATGAAGTGGTACCTCAACTGTATATGCTTAGTCTTCGAATGGAAGGCTGAGTTCTTTGCAAGATGAATGGCACTCTCACTGTCACAGTAAAACCTGTTATTCTTTTGTTTCTTTCCCAATTCCTCCATAAACCTCTGTAACCAAATCATATCTTTACTAGCCTCTATAGCAGCAACATACTCTGCCTCTATTGTTGAAAGTGAAACAACCTTTTGAATTTTTGAAATCAAACTTACTGTTGTTCCACCTATAGTAAACACATACCCTATGGTACTCCTCTTGCTATCTTTATCACCTTCCATATCTGAGTCAACATATCTTTGTAGAACAGTTTTTGAACCTCCAAAACATAATGCATGATTAGAAGTACCTCTCAAGTATTTGAGAATCCACTTTAATACCTCCCAATGTTCTTTACCTGGATTGTTCATATATCTACTCACAACTCCCACTACATGTGCAATATTTGCTCTTGTGCAAACCATTGCATACATCAAGCTGCCAACTGCTGATGAATATGGGACCCTGGACATGTATTCTACATAGATGATTTTATGGGCGAAATTTCGCTCATGGGCGGCATTTAGGGGCTTCCAATTTTTTATTGGGCGAATTTTTTGTATTAAAGTGATTTTTTAAAACTTATATCATTAGCCCATAATTTATTTTAGGGGAAAAATCGTGTATAGGGTTAGCCCTTGTTTTTAGGAGAGATAAAGGAAAAAAATATATATTTCGCCCCTAAAATTTGGAGGGACAAGCTTCCATTAGCCAAATTTCTAGAAGTATGGGAATTTTTGATAGCTTCTTCTCCCTGCCATTTGGTAAAATCAGGGTTTATGGTTTAAATCGCCCATATTTTGTGATATGGGCACTGAGTAGCCACATTTTGGCCCCCCCACCTGGTATAAATTGTATGGCATCTGCCTAGGGTTAAAATCATAGCTGTGTTACTTGTCTGGTTCGTTCGTGAGAACTACAAAGTCTACTATCTAGTGACCATCCAAAAAATCTCTAAATCGCCAAAGCTCGGTTTACATATATTGAATTTTCGTGTTTATTTCCCCTCGATGGAACGGAAAGAGGGCAAGAAATGCTAGTGGTGGAGCTACCTGTTCAAAGAAGAATTTGTTACAGTTATTAGCCTGGTGGTCTGTGGAGCTGCCTGTTCAGAGCAGAAGAAACTCGGAAGGTGTCGTGCAAGGATTTGGCGGTGAATAATTACCAGAGTTTCAACTTTGCAAACATCTTGATAGGTATTTACTAGTTACCTAGTCTTTCATCTTTAAATTCCTTAAAGATATTTATTTAAATTGTGGGACAAAAACTGCAGACTTGGAACCAAATCTGTTTTGTCACAAGGGTGTCTATTTTCACGTTTTTTTATTTTGTTTATACTTATGTTTTTTTATTTGGATCCCCATTCCATTTCCCTGCCGTGTGCACCCAATCTCCAGCCAAGCTTTCATCCTTTTTCCAATCAGATTGCACCCAACGAATTTTCCAGCTATCTGTATTTGTACACGTTTTTTTATTTTGTTTATACTTACGTTTTTTTATTTGGATCCCCAGTCCATTTCCCTGCCGTGTGCACCTAATCTCCAGCCAAGCTTTCATCCTTTTTCCAATCAGATTGCACCCAATGACTTTTCCAACTATCTTTATTTGTAAGGTAAGAAAATTGTTAGCAAGTTTTAATACAAAATTATCAGTCCAATACAAATAAATCCTAAATGAAATACAATCATAAAACACATGTAACATCCAATGAAGACAACCACAACGAAACTGTCTAACCCATATTC
>ML784814.1:896797-914952 GCA_009831015.1 Picea engelmannii
TGTCCAAAATCACCTTGAACATAATCTAGAAAATGTTTCCTATGGGGTGTGGCATGAAATGAAGCCCCTGAATCTACTACCCAAGACTCAGAAATATTATCTACAGAAAGAATTAAAGCATCTTGTAACACATCACCTGTTACTTTTGCTTCCTGATTTCTCTCCTCCTGTCCATCTCTTTGTTTCTTTGGAGCTCTACAATCTTTCTTCATATGTCCTTTCTTCCCACAATTCTAGCACTCTATCTTTCCAAGTCTGGATTTGGATCTGCCCTTCCTAGAATTCCCACGGTTCCCGAAACCCTTTTCTCTATCATTTTGTCTTCCCCTGTTCTCCATGTTCAACGCATTTCTTGATGTCTCACTTGTGCTTTTCCGTCGCATTTTCTCGCTAAGGATAACACCAACAACATCATCAAATGTTAAAGTATTTGAACTAGAGACAGAGTTACTTACAGCCATGACCAAGCCATTCCGACTTTCTGGAAATGAGCACAAGATTAGAAGAGCATTGACCTCATCATCAAAGTCCACTTTTACAGAACTTAGTTGATTAGTAACCGTATTAAAATCATTTAAATGATCTGCAACAAACCCACCTTCTGACATCTTCATATTAAATAATCTCTTCATTAGAAATACCTTATTGGATGTCGAGGGTTTTTCATACAATTTGGCCAATGCGTCCATCAAACCCTTCGTTGTCTTTTCTTTGTAAATATTGAAAGCCACCGACGCTATCAGGCTCAGTCGTATCGTTCCTAGAACCTTTCTGTCAAGAATCTCCCATTCTTCGTCCTTCGTAGCAGTCGTCTTCTTTGCTATTCTGCCAAATGGTAGGTATAGATCCTTCTGATATAAATAGTGTTCCATCTGCATCTTCCTTAACTAGTAGTTTTGGCTGTTAAATTTCTCGACCCTAAACTTTTCATATTTCGACATTACTCTCACTCGAACCAGGAACCCTCTTTTCTTGTGAGTTACCTTTTGCTCCGATACCAGTTGTAAGAAAAACAGGATCATGGAGAAATAAAATGAAACAAATAAGGAAACAAAACATTGAAGATACACAATACAATAGAGACACAAATTTACATGGTTCACCCAGTTTGGGCTATGTCCACCAGAGAAATTGCCAGGTCCTTCCTTTTTTATTATCCAGCATATGAAGGGATACAACCTACAACAAACCCGTTGTAACTTCCTCTTCTTTCTCTCATAGTCTCCTATCTCAGAACACAATATTCGCCATCATCCATCGCCGCAATACATTTCCCTCATAAAAGAGGGTTGCCTTCTAGGGGAGAAACCCCTAACATAATATCTATCGTTAGATATGTGACCTTATAATCAATGGTCCAAATTTACAATGAAATTACAATATGCATTTACAAGGCAATTTTTCCTTCGGTGGCTTCACCCCCGAACCCCCGCTGGCAGCTCGCTTGCCCCCCCATACCCCGTAGAGGGGGTACCCCCCCTCTGCACTCCCCCACGTGGAAGAGTGTACATACTAATGGGGTGTAAATACTTCATGGGGTATAAACACAGCTGAAAGTAAAATACCTCTGAATCAGGAAGATAATCAGGCTCCACAACCAACAATCTCCCACTTGGAGACTGATCTCAACAACTCCACCACTGTTGTAAATGCTGGACTTTGAACCTTCTTGGACCTGGAAAATTTCTCATCTTCATCTTCATTCTTGAAGACCAACTGAAACTGAACAGGAACTCAGTTTCTCCCTGGTTACTCCCTTTGTTAACATGTCTGCAGGATTCTAGCTAGTGTGTATCTTTTTCAACTTCAAATGTCCATCTTCCAAGGCGGATCGTACCAAGTGGTACCTCAACTGTATATCCTTAGTCTATGAATGGAAGGTTGAGTTCTTTTCAATATGAATGGCACTCTCACTTTCATAGTAAAACCTTCTATTCTCTTGCTTCTTTCCCAATTCCTCCATAAACCTCTGTAACCAAATCATCTCTTTACTACCCTCTATAGCAGCAACATACTCTGCTTCTATTATTGAAAGTGCAACAACCTTTTTCATTTTTGAAATCCAACTTACTATTGTTCCACCTATAGTAAACACATACCCTATGGTACTCCTCCTGTTATCTTTATCACCTGCCATATCTGAATCAACATATCCTTGTAGAACAATTTCTGAACCTCCAAAACATAATGCATGATTAGTAGTACCTCTCAAGTATCTGAGAATCCACTTTACTTCCTCCCAATGTTCTTTACCTTGATTGTTCATATATCTTCTCACAACTCCCACTGCATGTGCAATATCTATTCTTGTGCAAACCATTGCATACATCAAGTTGCCAACTACTGATGAATATGGAACCCTGGACATGTATTC
The DNA here is from genome assembly GCA_009831015.1 of Picea engelmannii. NCBI lineage: Eukaryota > Viridiplantae > Streptophyta > Pinopsida > Pinales > Pinaceae > Picea > Picea engelmannii. Next base: position 899,172 of record ML784814.1, read on the forward strand.
TATCTCCTCCTGTGTCTTGTGACACATTTCCTTAGTTAATTTGAAATGGCTGGACAAAGGTGTACTAACTAGTTTTTCATTCTGCATTCTAAACCTCTCCAACACATTCTCTTTGTAATCACCTTGAGACAATGTCAGTTTTCGATTTTTCCTTTCTCTTGTTATTATACCAAGGATTTTCTTTGCAGCACCCAAATCCTTCATCACAAATGAATTGGCTAATTTCTTCTTGAGAACATTTATATCCTGCATATTAGACCCTGCAACAATAATGTCATCTACATACAATAGCAAGATAACAAAGCTTCCATTTTCTAGCTTTTTAAAATAAACACAGTGATGAGAACAGTTACTATAACTATGTTCTATCATAAACCTGTCAAACTTCAGATACCACTGCCTTGGAGCTTGCTTTAGGCCATATAAGTTATTCTTCAACCTGGATACCAAATTCTCCTTCCCTTTGACCTCATACCCCTGTGGCTGCTGCATATAAATCTCTTCCTACAAATCCCCATGGAGAAAAGTTATTTTTACATCTAACTATTCAAGATGCAAATCTTCTACTGCCACAAGACCAAAAATAGTTCTAATTGAATTCATTTTAACAACGGGAGAAAATATTTCATAAAAATCTATACCTTTCTTTTGTGAAAACCCCTTTACAACAAGTCTAGCCTTGTACTGTTTTTCTCCTCCATCTTCTTCCTTCAACTTGTAAACCCATTTATTCTGCAATGCTCTTTTTCCTGCATGCAACTGAGCCAAGTCCCAAGTATGGTTATTTACCAAGGAATTCATTTCCTCTTTCATGCCTTTCTCCCACTTCCTTTTGGTGTCTACCTACATTTCCTCTTCATAACATTCTAGTTCACTACAATCAGTCAACAATAAATAATACAATGAAGGAGAGTATCGTTTAGGGGGTATACTTAAATTGGTAGATTTTCTAACAACACTTGTAGGTGTTTGAGGTACCTGCGGCTCCTGTTGTTGTACATTTTGATTTTCTGGTTCCTTTGGAATTTCTTTTTCAGTGATCTCATTAAGCACTATGTATTCTTGTTTTTCTTTTTCCTCTTTCTTTCCCTGCAACTAATATTTGTACATGACCTTCTCATTGAATATGACATCTCTACTCCTAATGATTTTTTTATTTTCATAATTCCATAAGAGATAACCAAAATCATTAACACCATATCCAATAAAGGTACACTTCTTGGATTTAGCCTCAAGCTTTGTTCTATTTTCTTTATCAATAAGGACAAATGTTTCACAACTGAAAGTTTTCAAAAAAGAATAGTCTACCATCCAAAGATCTTGAAGGTCCTATGTTTATTAAGTAAACAATAGTATCTACAACATTTGCTCAAAACTATAAGGGAAAACCAGCATGCAATCTCATACTCCTTGCACGCTCCATGATTGTCCTGTTCATCCTTTCTGACACACCATTTTCTTGTGGTGTTCTTGGAACTGTCTTCTCTCTACGAAACCCATGGTATGAACAGTAATCATCAAACTCCTTTCTGCAATATTCACCTCCATTATCTGATCTAAGAAACTTCAACTTTTTTCCTGTCTCATTCTCAACCAAAGCTTTCCATTTCTTAAAAGTATAAAAAACATCAGATTTTTGTCGAATGCAATAAATCCAAGTTTTTCTAGTTACATCATCAATAAAAGTAATATAATAATGAGATCCACCAAGAGATGGCACCTGATCTAGTCCCCATACATCTGTATGCACAAGCTCTAACCTTTCACTCTTCTTTTCTTTTCCGACTTTGAGAAATCTGACTCTCTTATGTTTTCCATAAACACAATACTCACAGAAGTCCAAATCAATTTGTTTAAGATCTAGCAACAAATTTCTTTTGTGAAGTATCTGCATCCCCTTCTCACTCATGTGTCCAAGCCTATGATTCCACAATGTTGTATCCACTCCTGTAGAAGCTAAAGAGATAGAAGAGTCAATATTACCAGTACATAAATACAGTGTACCTACCTTCTCCATTTTTGCTATCACCAATGATCCTTTGATGACCTTCCACGCCTTATCTGTAAATATGGATATACAACCATCACTTGACAACTGCCCTGTTGAAATGAGATTTTTCCTTAAATCTGGAACATGTCTTACCTCTTTCAACAACCATTGGTTTCCATTGCTTTGCTTTATTTTTACCTTTCCCATTCCAACAATTTTGCATGGTGCATCATCACCCAAATGAACCTGTCCAAAATCACCTTGAACATAATCTAGAAAATGTTTCCTATGGGGTGTGGCATGAAATGAAGCCCATGAATCTAGTACCCAAGACTCAGAAATATTATCTACAGAAAGAATCAAAGCATCTTGTAACACATCACCTGTTACATTTGCTTCCTGATTTCTCTCCTGTTGTCCATCTCTTTGTTTCTTTAGAGCTCTGCAGTCTTTCTTCAAATGTCCTTTCTTCCCACAATTCCAACACTCTATCTTTCCAAGTCTGGATTTGGATCTACCCTTCCTAGAATTCCCACGGTTACTTAAACCCTTTCCTCTATCTTTTTGTCTTCCCTTGTTCTCCATGTTCAACGCATTTCCTGATGTCTCACATGTGTTTTTCTGTTGCATTTCCTCATTAAGGATAACACCAACAACATCATCAAAATTTAAAGTATTTGAACCAAATATAGAGTTACTTATAGCCATGACCAAGTCGTTCCATCTTTCTGGCAATGAGCACAAGATTAGAGGATCCCTAACCTCATCATCAAAGTCCACTTTTACAGAACTTAGTTGATTAGTAACCGTATTAAAATCATTTAAATGATTTGCAATAGAACCACTTTCCAACATCTTCATATTAAATAATCTCTTCATTAGAAATACCTTATTGGACGCCGAAGGTTTTTCATAAAAAATTTCCAATGCGTTCATCAAACCCTTCGTTGTGTTTTCTTTGGAAATATTGAAAGCCATCGATGCTACCAGGCTCAGCCATATCGTTCCTAGAGCCTCTCTGTCAAGAATCTCCCATTCTTTGTCCTTCGTAGCCATCGGCTTCTTTTCTATTCCACCCAATGGTAGGAATAGATCCTTCTGATATAAATACTCTTCCATATGCATCTTCCATAACTGGTAGTTTTGACCATTAAATTTATCGACCCTAAACTTTCCATATTTCGACATTGCTCCCACTCGACCTAGGAACCCTTTTTTCCTGCGATTTACCTTTCCCTCTGATACCAATTGTTAGAAAAACAGGACCGTGGAGCAATAAAATAAAACAAATGCGGAAACAAAACACAAAAGATACACAATACAATAGAGACACAGATTTACATGGTTCACCTAATGTGGGCTACGTCCACTAGAGAAATTCCCAGGTCCTTCCTTTATTATTATCCAGCATATGAAGGGATACAACCTACAGCAAACCCGTTGTAACTTCCTCTTCTTTCTCTCACAGTCACCTATCTCAGAATACAATATTTTCCATCATCCATAGCCACAATGCATTTCCCTCATAAAAGAGGGTTGCCTTCTAGGGAAAAAAACCCTAACATAATCTCTATCGTTAGATCTGCGACCTTATAATGAACAGTCCAGATTTACAATGAAATTACAATATACATTTACAAGGAAATTTTTCCTTTGGGGGCTTTTCCCTTGAACCCCCATCGGGGGACGCTGCCCCTGCTGGGGGGCCTCTTGCCCCCAGACCCCCCAGCCGAGGGGATAGCCCACCCAAACCCCGCAGAGAGGGTACTCCTCTTCACTCCCTTGCGTGGAAGAGTGTACATACTTCTGGGGTGTAAATACTTCATGGGGTATAAACACGGTTGAAAGTAAAGGACCTCTGAATCAAGAAGATAATCAGGCTCCACAACCAACATGGAATAGGTTAGAAGAGATAAAATTTCCTTTTGAGACGAGAGTTGTTATAATAGGTCTCTATGAGACAGTTATTCTTAATTTTAGGATCAATGAGGGATGGTACAAAGAAATTGTTAACTACAATGTTTCCCCCTGACCCCTACCCTCTTTGGCATATATATTGATAAGTTATAACACTGGTTGGAAGATGTTGGTTGTACTATCCCAATTCTCACTTGTAGTCGTAATACTTCTTATTTATGCTGATAATATTATTCTTATGGAAAGGAATACCTACAACATTAGTAAGCATCTAATAATCCTCATGGAATTCTACTCTAGTATGGGTATGATCGTGAACACTGACAAAAAGAAGGTTATGATAATCAAATCCCAAAAGATCACCTATGACACTTTTGTATATGAAACAATAGCTTGGAGGAAGTGCCTTCATAAAAATATCTTGGAATCGATATTCATCACAAGATCAATTCAAACTATATTGTTGAGAAAAATATAAATTGAGGGTGGAAATCTTAGTAGGGACTTGAAAAAGGTGTATATTAGAAAACCTTTGGTTGTGGGATAAGAAAAAATTCTTCTTTTATACTTTCTTCACTTCAACTATCTTATATGTGTTGGACAACTGGGGGGTGAATCAGTTGTTACCGTGCTTAAACAATTATGCTTCTTTTAAATTCTTTACAAGGTACTCAAGGATGATCACAATAATGCAGGTAAATAAGTAATGGGACATTCAACATCAATCACATATATGAGATACACAAAGACAAATATTTCCCGAGAAAACCCATAAAGGGTAAAAACCTCTTCTTCTTTATATGATAAGTATTCTTTACATTCTTTACATTATCATGCATATGAGCACCAACTCATTGTGAGGCTACAACCTCTTTTTTTGCAAGTTGCAACTTGTTGAGAGAACCAACTCTCTGTTTTCTCTAGCACCCACTAGAAGGAAGAACCAACTCCCTGGTTTCTCTAGCACCAACTAGAAGGAAGCACCAACTCCCTGGTTTCTCTAGCACCAACTAGAAGGAAGCTACAACTCCCTGTGTTCAAGCACCCACTTGAACCTCTAAGGACACCAATGCTCCATAGCACCTCCCTACCACCCTGGTTTATGAATATGAATTACTAAAACTTATTACAGTGATATAGTGTTCAACAACAACTTACCAGTCTCATCACTGTTCTGCGAGATTTCGTTGCTCTATCTTCCTCACTGTCTTCCTGCACATATCCATTGCACTTTTTGTTCTGCTACCTTTTGTGTTCTGTGCGCCATTCCCATTTGATGCACCTTTTGTCTTCTGTCCCTTTTAGCTACTGCACTCCACCTCCTTCTTCACACATGCATCACACCTCCCAGGAACAACAACCTCTCTTATTTTCTCCACATTCTTATATACCCAGTGCATCTTATGGATCCTCTGCATGCAATTGTTCTGCATGTCGAGTGCTCTGCCTGTTCATCATGGAAAAATTTTAGCTTCTCTATTTGGTGAGCCCATCTATCCATCATCACTGGGTGTCATGATCAAATTCCTACGCATCCCAACAGTTGAGATTCTTCATCTTATGTTCCCCTCGACCTCAACCTCACTATCCTAGTTAACGGATTCAACGCTCTTCCAGCTGTCAATAGCCTCCATGAACAGCCTTTTCTCCCACTGGAAGATTCTTTTTGACCCTTCAGTTCCTCTGGAAATCACGCAGAAGTCTCTTCGAGTCCTCTGGCAGAAACCATCAGTGGTTTCTAGCAGTTACACTGAGAAGTGCTTCAGTAGCCCTCCAATCTTTTTCAGTTTCATCTGCACCATTGGATTAACTTCTCTAAATCTTGCATTCATTTCGGTTTTGGGATCACCGTGGTGGAGGATTTTTGTACTCTCCATTTCCCGACCCCGGAAACTCCAAAAAGGATCTTGTCTTCACTAACTCCTTCCCCCATCTTCCACCAATGTGACCAACGACTGTGACCTCAGCCTTAGTCGAAATTGCATTTTGCAATTTTGCGTTTTTTCATTTCAGTATTTCGACACTCTTGGTGGTGAAGTGTTTCGACACTTCAACTCCCAGTATCCGAAACTCCAAAATAGAGTCAAATCAATGGTCTGGTACTCCAGTGTTTTTCATTTCGGTGAATTGTCATTTCGGTATTTCTGTGGTGAAATACCTTGACATCTCCAACTCCCGGTATTCAAACCTCTGGTATGTGGTCTGTGACATTTCACGACTTCGGGTATCATGATTTCGGGACTCCTGTGATGAAGAGTATTCACTCTTGACTCCTCCTACTCTCGGTATCCGAAACTTCGGTATGGATTCTTTATCATTTCACGACTTCGAGTTTCACGACTTCGAGACTCTTTATGATGAGAGTCTTTGTCATTTCCATCTCCTGGTATTCAAAATCCCAGTATCCTATACTTCGAAATGGAGTTGGATCAATGGTCCATGATCTCCTTGAACCAATGGCTCAGATCATTTCGCCATTTCACATTTAGCGATTTCGGCACTCCTGTTGATGAGAGTCTCTGACATCTCCATATCTCGATAACCGAAATCTCAATATTCAATACTTTGAGTGGTGCGCCTGTTTCAGGTTTTCAGGATTTTGCATTTCGACACTTCGGGACTCCTGATGACGAGAGTCCTGACATCTCTATCTCTCGGTAACTGAAATCTCGGTATTCAATACTCCAAGTGGTGCACCTATTTTGGGTTTTCGATATTTCTCATTTTGGCACTTTGGGACTCCTAATGACAAGAGTCTCTTACATCTCCATCTCCCAGTAGCTGAAATCCCGATATTCATTAATTCGAGTGGTGTGCCTATTTCACGATTTCAGGACTCCTGTGTTGGAGAGTCTCGACTCTTGACTTGTCCATCTCCCAGTAACCGAAACTCCGAAATGGAGTCTTCGTTGAGGTGCCTGTTTTGGATTTTTGGGGGTTTCGCATGTCACCTTGCTCGTTAAAGAGTGTGCAGGTTTTCCTAGATCCAACGTCGGTCGGACCTCTGGCTTGGATCTGATGTTCATCAAGAAATCTCAATGAGATCCATCGCTACATACTTTGATCTTGTTGAGCTTGCTTTGCATCGTCTTCCCAAAATACTTATGGAGCCCACCTGGCACATCCTTCCTATACTCATTGTTGTTGTACTTGCCATCAATGACAAGCATACACTGCCTGTAAAACATGCCAACAATATGGATGTGAAGTTTTGGGATGTAGTATCTCTAAAGAATCTTGGAGATAGATAGTCCATATCCAAAAGAATTTTATAACTTATAATCTAAATATTAAAGGAAATACACCCTATCATGTCCTCTTCATTGAAGTGAGTCTTTCCCCTATTGAGTGCATGGCCATGATCTAGGTACTTAGTGTACAAGAACAAGATAAACAACATGGATGACAAGAGGCTCCCCAAAATTTCTTCAAACTCTGGCCAAAACCACCAACAACTCAAGCAAGGATGGAATCAAGATGCCAAGTATTGGATAAATCATTGGGGAATACAGGAAGATGTCATTCTATAGAATATTGATAATACCAAAAATAGTATTACATCTAAATTTAAAGAGAATATATAGTGAGATAAATAATTACAAGATAAAGCTAGCTAAGATACAACAAGAGATATCCAACCCTAATCTAGAAGATCAAAAGTATCTCTTAGTTCTAACTATTGAAAATAAGAAAATCAACAATGCTAATATGTGAACCAACTCCCATGACCTACATAGAGAAACTGGGCATTGGAAAATTCCCAACCACAATGGGAAAAAATAATTTGTCATCTTTGTGAAATTAAGAGGGTTGAACATGAAAACACTTTTTCCTACAATACCCAACACATACCAAAATTAGATTATAATTTCAAAATATTTTTCACAATACTGACCTTCCTAACCTCCTAAGTCATCAAAACTATGGTGATCTTGGAACACTTCTCTCAATGCTTTTCAAGAAAAGAAAAAAGAGTCTAAAAAGTTCTAAGTAATATATTACCTTTATTATGGTCCAATAGACTAATTTTGGTTTGAATGGATGTTAATCATCATCTGATCTAGGTGGATATTGGTGGCCACCCACCTATTCCAACTGGCTCCTCATGTTCATTTTTGTTCAACATGTTTTTTTGTACTGCTTTGTAATTGTGGGTTCTACACTTCTGGGGATGTTTGAAGCCCCGCACATCCTCCAGGTGTATATGGGTGGCCTCTTGCCTAATCTAATTGGATTATTTTGTATGTTTTAATGTCAGGACATCTTGATGTACTTCCGTGGTCATTTTGGGGACCTAAACATTTTTTCTTTTGGCTTGCCATAGTCAAAATTCAGACATAGTTAGAGTTTTATTGTGGAATGTGTAGTTCTCTGAAATACCTTTCCAATGGGCTATCGAATGCCTAAAACAGAGGTCGTATGCAAAAGTTAGGGCCCTAGGAAATTGAGGTACCAAATTACACCAACTTATCTATAGGGCCCACATGACTTTTGGCATTTCACCTTCTAGGGTTAGGTTTTTGAATTCTAGGGTTTTGGCATTCATGAGTAATATCAAAAAGGCCTATGGAGCCTCATTGTAATCCATTCTTCTCAGACAGATGAACATAGTCACATCTCTTCTTAGAGATAGATACCACCATTCGAGCAAGTTTTCAATTATGCAATTTTACAGTTTCAACCTATTTCATTATTTAATATAAGATATTGTTCACTGGATATGTGTGTTATTCTCCATATCTATGTGTTTATTGTATTCAGCCTGTTAATCAGTTCGTTCTACTCCTAAATCCGGATTAGTGGTATCAGAGCAGTCTTCTCTTTATTTGTTTTTCTTCGTGCATGTCCCCGACAAGATCTGGGTAAAAGAAGTTGGGACTCGAACCAATCGAGCCATTATTAGATCGTTTGTGACAATCCTGACAACAACCCATGGGGAACGAAAATAAATATGATGGAGAATGAGATCCTATTAAAAATTTTCTTGAGGAAGCCCTCGCATGAAAAAGGAATGAAATGATGGAAAACTTTACGCAGATCCTTCGACGTCTACCCACAAGAGAAGCATCTTCATCAAGCGGCCATGCAACCCCCTTCAAGGTATAGGTAAATTTTGATATTCCATTATTTTAAGGAATGATAGATTCATATGTTGTAGATAAATGGTTTAATTTGATCGAAGGATATTTTTTGGTCCACATTTTTTCTGGTAGGAAAAAGATCACTTTTGCACTCCTCAAAGTCGTTCCCCATGTTAAATACTAGTGGGATACTTACTCTGAGTAAAGGGTCGTGGAGGAATCTACAATGTTTGTGGTGGCCCCTACATGGGATTCCTTCTGGGATGCCATTAAAGAAAAATACTACCCTATTGGAAGCTATGAGGACCAGTACACAAATGGACCACCCTAGGTCAAGAAAGGGACCAGACAATACTCGATTTCACCAATATTTTCCATACCCTACGCACCAAATTGGGTATCAAATACTCTGAGCATCATCTAGTGCTAAAATACCACCAGGGGAACCTTTTGTTTTAACTTCTTACAGGAACATTGGTCCTCCTCACATCGCTACTTTGAGTCTTCCAGGTCTTACAATTGGATTGTCGGTGTGGTTTTTTTCCACTCAAGTAATCTCGAATGCAGTAAGTGCTTCGGTCGTAAGCACTTCTCCCCAAGAGCATCAACCTCATGTTGATCCTTCACCTTCTTCACCAGTAAGATATTCTTCACCTTCTTCACTTGCAAGGTCTTCTTCTGTTTCATCTTCTTCGCTGAGTGAAAGCTCTGAAGCTCGTAACCCGGTGGCTAAGAAGAAGAACAAATTGAAGAATAAGAAGAAGAAAAATAAACAAGGGTCAAAACCTCCAACCATTGCTAAACGTGTTGGAAAGAAACCAATTACTGTTGATCATGCTGGGAGTGTTGGTGATGTCAAGATCACCCAAACAACCTGTAAGCCCAAGTACCCTTGCAGGCTTTGTAAGGGTATCCATATTCTTAAGGATTTCCTCGGTCTATCCAAGGTTATAGAAGCATTGTCTACACACCCTCGCCAACCCATGTCGTTAGCCTCTGAACAACATGTTGATGACCTCCCGTCAACTAGTCACAATATAGTTGGGAAGAAGAAAAGTTGAGCCAAGTTCCCGTGTATGTTATGAAAAGGGAGTCATCTAACTCACCTTTGACCTCATATGGAAGAAGCCTCGAAATTACTGGAAGACATGACTATCCCCCAGCCTCGACTTCCAGCTACTTATCACAAGCTTACTCTCGACCCACCTGCAGTTGATGGAATGATCAATATGGCCCCTTCATTGGTCAATTTGGTTGATCATATAGTCAACCTGGTCACTTATTTAGTCGAACCAGTTGACCAAGTGGTTGATCTGATCCCATCCTCAGTCGATTCCACTCTCCCGTTAAAGAGTGAAGCCCAAGTGGTTGATCTGATCCCATCCTCGGTCAATCCCACTCTCCCACTAGAGGGTGAAACCCAAGTGGTTGATCCGTCTCCACTCGTCAACCCCATTCTCCCCTTGGAGAATGAAACCCAAGTGGTCAATCTGATCTCATCATTAGTCGATCCTACTCTCCCGCTAGAGCGTAAACCCGATACTTCCCATGTTTTTCTCATTGATACAGAATCTACCATGTCGGTGGGTATTCCTCCTTCTCCCGTGGAACCTCCTCCAAGTTATGAGGCCATCCGTTTTTATTGGGGTGTGCTAACTGGACCTCGTCTTCCCTCTCACATTTCTTTCCAAATTCCAGTACAGGTTTGTGGTCGAGACGTTCCTCAAACAATGATAGATGAAGGTGCATCCGTTAGCATTTTGTCTTCTATTTCTTGGCAAGCTTTGGGTTATCCTCCACTTGCACTAGTTATGCAGAATATGTTATCTTTTAAAAGAAGAATCAGTCAACCTTTAGGGACCCTTCCTCAGTTTCCTGTAACTTTGGGAGGGAAAACTGTCTTTATTGACGTCATGGTAGTCCAAGATCCCTTGGATTTCACTTTACTCCTTGGGCGAGATTATGTCTATGCCATGAAAGCTATTGTGTCTACTCTTTTTCATGTGATATCTTTCCCTCATGATGGATGAGTTGTGACTGTTGATCAACTTTCATTCATTGACCTCGACTGGATTGCCTCCCTAAATGGTTCTTATATGCAGATGGTATCTCCCCCGCCATAGGTCAATTATGTGGTGTTGTCACCCATGGCTTCAACTTCTGATGATGTAGATCCAGTAGTTGACATGGAAATCTCTTCAATAGGGTTGTTAGAGCCTGATCTCTTTACTCCTGTCACGACCCTCGACCTGGTGTCCTTCCAGAGTGTGTTTCTTCCTTCTAGTGAAGACCTCTTGGAAGCCATGACCGAGTTTTGTCCCTTGACATGGTGTCCTTCCAGAGCATTGTCCTCTTGGAATCAATGATCAAGAAGACTTTCGAGGATAGTTTTTGTGTATCTAAGGAAACCTCATTAAAAAATGAAACATAGGTCTTTGTGCATGATTTTCTGATTTCAAGATCATTTAAAAATGAAACCAGCCTTGAACATTGTCTTATGATTTCAAGCTCATTAAAAAATGAAACCTGTTCCAAGGATAGTTTTTGCATCTCTGAGGCAACCTCATTAAAAAATGAAACAAAGGTCTTCGAGCATGATTTTCTGATTTCAAGCTCGTTAAAAAATGAAACCAGTTACGAGGATAGTTTTTTCATCTCTATGGAAACCTCGTTAAAAAATGAAACAGAGGTCTGGGGATTGAACCTGGATTCATGAGCATAGTTCTTCTCCTGTTTCAAGCTCGTTAAAAAATGAAACAACTTCCCCCTCTCTGTTTGAGTCAAGTCCTTCATCTAGTATTTGAAGCGTCATTCTCCTTTGCAATTGGACAAGTGGATCTTGGGGGGCAATTCTTTCAACCTCTAGACTTCATGCTGAATTTAGAGCCACTAGTTTCTTGAGCTGGGGGTTAAGTACCAACCATCCTTTTGTTATGCGTTGGGAAGTCCAAGCATAGTTTTCTATGGTTCAAGCTTGTGTAAAAATGAAACCACTTACCTCAAGCATAGTTTCCTCTAGTTCAATCTTGTGTAAAAATGAAACCAAGTCCAAGCATAGTTTTGGTTCATTTTAAAGCTTGCGTAAAAATGAAAACAATCTCGAACTTAGTCTTTGTTCTTTCTCATGTTCGTAAATACATGAGAATAAGTTACCGAGATTAGTCTTTGTTCTTTCTTGTGCTCGTAAATACATGAGAATGTAACCAAGTATAATTTTATCACTTTTTCGGACTCGTAAAGGTTATATGAAAAAGGAACCCTTGGAGTTCCCTTTAAGCTCTTTTCAAACTCTCTCAACATGAAAAGATTGCCAAGGGATCTTGTTATTTTCACGCTCATTAAAGTATTTGAAGAAAATGTATGTTGAGCGATAATTTATCTCTTTTTCGGGCTCATCAGACTACTTTACAAAAAAGGAACTGAGAGATTTCTCTTTAAGTGTTTTTCAAACTCTCTAAACATGAAAAACCCCTGAGTTTTCTTTCTTTGGACTCGTTAAAAAAACATCGAAAGGCCCATATGGGACCGAACCACTCCTTCCTAGGGTTCGTTAAACATACTCTAAGGGACTCGTTCAAAGGATGAGCTTACATCAACAAGCATATGTTATCCTCCTCAAGCTTGTGTAAAAATAAAGAGGTACTCGCCAGAAATGGTAGGGGAAAAATTGGGAAAGAAATGTGTCTAAACCTGTATTCCATGGAAGAGTCGCTTTTGAACATGACACCCTTTCACTCGCCTTGTGTCTAGGTTGGAAAATCCACTTGTCTCTTGATCATACTCCTTTATAAGATTACAAATCGATATGTGATCCTTGTTGTTGAGTCAGTGTTTCCAAGACAGTTTTCATGTCATCAATAAGTTCAAAGAGAAGTTCAACTTGGAAAGCCTTCTATTGCATCAGCCATTTATACAATCCTTAAAGCCTTCTATTGCGTTGGCCATCCCTGAGTTAGTCCTGAATCACTTGTTACTCTGATCTACATCAAATCTTGTTACTTGTTTCATGTCATTGATGTGGGATACATTAAGGCCCTCCTGTGATGAGTCTTTTCCTGTCGACTTCAACTCATTATCCATGAATTAGACTTAGAAACCAATTGGTACCTTGGAACTTTCATGCCTCAATTGTAGGTTTCCTCGCTTTCGACAGTGGGTTTTCATTATTGACCCTTGATCAAGAGATTCCACCGAGTGTTCGACTTCAGCTCATTTATTCACATTCATTGGATTGTACTACTATAGCTTGGTATTCATTGACATTAATGGTGATTTCCCTCACACTTTTTAACGGTATACACTAATGACCGATAATCAAGTGGTTTCTACCATGTTCGACTTCGACACATGTATTCACATGGTTAGATTCATACTATAGAGTGGTGGAGATGAAGACCCTGGATATTTTCTGACAGATCCAGGTTGTGTTGGAGTATATTCAGTGTACTGTTACATAGATCCACATTGTATGTTTGGTGGCTATGTTCAAATTTGAGTCTTTAACACATAGATCCACTGTGTATTTTTGGTGGCTATGTTTAGATTTGAGTCATATCAGCATGGATCCATAGTGTATGTTTGGTGGTCATGACTTGTATTACTTGACATGGATGTTCGCATGTCGGCATTTATGTTTTGATTCATTTGTATTATGAGTATGGGAATGCCTACCTCAGTGATGATGTATTATTGTACTGTATTTCCTTGTTTTTTGGCAGGTTTCTGACCGACTGTTCATTGTTCCCTACACACACTCAATAAAGTATTTCAGTTATCACTCTGTTCTAACTTCATACTTTGGGGGGCTCTCTGTTACACATTATTTCCATCATCCCTATGACCATTAACGATGTAAACCTATCTGTTGCCTTCAGTGGGGTCAGTGGCCTGAGTTCCTGAAGAAAGAAGGGAGAAGAACTTTTCCTGAGAGAAGAAGTTGCCTTCTCCTTTGGAAAAACCCTATTAAAGAGGATGTTCGCAGGTTGCTATATAGGTAGGGTGCGAGAATGCTTGATTCTCATAGGTTGCACCATAGTTGGGTTGCGAGAGGTTCGTAGGTTGCTCTATAAGCAAGGTGTGATAATGCTCATACGTGGGAAAAACTAGCATCTTCTCAATGCTTCTAGAAGGAGAAACTTCCATGGTGAGGTGGAATCTGAATGGTTTGGATCTTACTCGCTTTCATGATTTAGTGGGATCATCCTAACCTCCTCACCTTATCCTCTTCAACTTATAAAAGGAGAGGATCTCTCATGAAGAAAGTTAGTTGTTTTTGGCTTGGGATTGTTAGCTTGGTTAGAGTGGATTTGAGATTTTCTTTGTCAAGACATATTGTGAGTAGCTATCAGATCCATGGTCTTAGAATCCTTGGAGCAAGAAGTGTGTGGGGAATGAAGGATAGTTGGAAGGGACCTTACGAAATCAAGTCCATGGTTGTAATCTCTCTTTCACATTTAATATGATACAGTAATATGGCTCTTTCCTATAAAGCTTGTTGTGTTTTATTGTATGATTCCTTAATCACATACATAGGTTTATATTGAGTTTATGCTATTACTATCACTTTGGTTGGTTGCGTTCTTTTGCAGGATCATCATTGTATGAGCATTGGAATGGAGCTAGGATGACGATGGTGAGAGGAAGTGGCGTTTAAACGGTATGTCACCTATCCCTGTTTAGTTAGTAAATTTAATATCTAAAACTTAAGGAGAGCATCATGTTCTGGTGTGTTTTGTTCTAGATCTAGGTGGATCTAGGGAGATCAGTTAGTGTCTGCACCTATTGATTTATCTGATAACAACTTTTACAATGAATTTGAATATGATGTAAGAATAGGAAACGTAGGAAATTGAATTAGCTTTCTGAATATACAACTTTTATTCATAGAAATTTTGAATAACTATGTCAAATTTGATTTTTTCTAACAATGTTATATTATTTTTCCAACAAAATATAAGGTATATGTTTTTGTTCATGCAGGTGTTGAGTACCTTAACGATCGAATTTTGTTCCAAAAACATGTCTACTTGTAGAGAACCCGTTTTTCCAGTGTAGTGTATTATTTTTGAAATTTATAATATTAATTTTATAATTTTTTTTAAATTATCAAAGTCAATATATCCTTGAAATTACAATGTCTTTTTCTTGTGCAAGGTAAGAGGGTCTTAACATGATAAAAATAATTTCTTTTTTTAGATCGTAGATATTGGTCTCCTCTAGTGTGGAATAAAACTCATTCGATAAAAGGTTAAGATGACAAAAAGTTATAGAATAAATAAGAGAGGTATGTACTCTAGGATTTTGATATATGCGAAGACAAAAATAGATTAAAAATAGTAAACAATATATTAATTATTTTTACAAACTATATATTTTGAATATGCATAGCCGACTCTATATATGTATATAGTTTCATCAACAACTAAATTTCTTAGCCTATATAAAAATAAAATCAAAGACAAAGATATAGGGAGGTATTCAAAAAAATGGAAGTTTTTATCAATTTGAAAATCGAACCACTAGGTTTGTCATCCCGAACCTAAATCTGAGGCAACCAAGTCAGCATACACATGGTCAATCCTTCCCAAAAAAAAATAATTTAAAAGAATGTGCACATGTTCATAATATTTTTCACATGCTCTAAGAACACACACACATACCTAATAGTTCACACACACTATAGGAATGTGCACACATTCCTAAGAGTGTGCACACACTCTTATAAGTTATTTTTTCTTTGTAATTATCTCTCTCTCTCTCTCTCTCTCTCTCTCTCTCTCTCTCTCTCTCTCTT
>ML784814.1:917624-939497 GCA_009831015.1 Picea engelmannii
CCCTCAATCTCTTTGTCTTCCCCTCTCTCCCTCACTCTCTTCATCTTCCCCTCTTCCCCTCACTCCATTCGTCTTCCACTCTCACACTCTCTTTCTTCCTCTCTCTCTCCACCCCCCCTCTCTACATCGCAAGGAAAGAAATGGAATTTACCTATGTAAATTATAACCTTATACAATATCTACTGCAAACAGATATTAAGAAAAGAACAAAAAATATATAATGGAAAATATAAACATTACACAGAGATTTTTCCACTGGAAACCTAAACCAGGAAAACTAGCATATTCTATATTCACTCATTGTGTTACATTGTTTACAATACAATATACATATAGGATCCAACAGCATCCAAAACCCTAACCTAATGACCTAGATTAGTCCAAAACCCTAATTCCTTAACCAGAAATAGAAAACTATCGTCAAAAACCATGTGCTGAAAAACCATCTAAATATGTGACACATTTCCCGAGGCAAAAAAAAAAATTCAAAGTGACACTACTACTCGTGAAAAGAATATAACACATACCCAACATTCTCCCACTTGTTGTTTTCTTTGCATATAGGGGGTTACAGGGTTACATAGTCAACAATCCAGGGCAGCAATGCCCATGGATCCTCTACACCAAGAGAACTTCTCATTGCTCATAGATTTTGTTAATGAGTGTGCAACATTCTTCAAAGTGTCCACCTTCATCAGTGATACTTTCTTTTCTTCAATCATGTCTCTCACAAAGTGATATTGAACATCAATATGCTTTGTCTTTGAATGATAATCTGGGTTCTTCGCCAGAAAAATTGCACTCTGACTGTCACACTCTATCCTTACAACTTGTTGTACCAACCCAATACATGAACACAATATTTGTAACCATATTGCTTCCTTACTTCCATGCATGGCTGCCATGTATTCAGCTTCTGTAGTTGAAAGTGCCACTACAACCTGTCTTTTTCTCATCCAACTTATTGCTCCTCCAAACAAGTTAAACACATACCCTCTTGTAGATCTCCTATGATCCAAATCTCCAACCTAGTCTGCATCCACAAAGTCGTGTATATCCACCACTCTGTCCAATATCAGTCTTCCTTCGTAGCACAATCCATAGCTAGCAGTGCCAAGAAAATACCCAAAAACCCTTTTTATTGTTGTCCAATTCTCCTTCCCTGGTTTTGACATATACCTGCTCAAAACTCCCACTGCATGTGCAATGTCCAGTCTAGTACAGACCATTTCATACATCAAACTACCAACTACACTCGCATATGGAACATGAGACATGTCCTCTTCCTCTTCATGTGTCTTGGGACACTGATCTGCAAATAACTTTACACCAATAGGAATAGGAACCTTGACCAGTTTACATTCCTGCATATTAAACCTCTACAATATTGTCTTGACATATTTTCTCTGATTTAACCAGAGTTTCCTCTTTTTCTGATCTCTTTTAATTTCCATGCCCAAAATGAAATTTGAAGCACCGAGATCCTTCATGTCAAATATAGAGGACAACTGAGTTTTCACATCCTGGATAATCTCTTTGTTGTTTCCTATCAGCATCATGTCATCCACATACAAGACCAAATAAATCAAATGATCACCAATTAATTTAAAATACACACAGTGATCCTCTTTTATTCTTGTGAATCCAAGTACCAGCATATAAGTATCAAATTTTTGATACCACATCCTTGGTGATTGTTTTAAACCATACAGGGACTCTTTCAGCTTGCATACCAGCTCCTTCTTTCCCTTCACAGCATAACCTTCTGGTTTCTTCATATAGATTTCTTCTTCCAGATCCCCATGCAGGAATGTTGTCTTCACATCCATTTGTTCTATTTCAAAATCAAATGTAGCAGCAACAGATAATAGGAATATTATGGAGGTTAACTTGGCAATAGGAGAAAAAATCTCACCAAAATCAATTCCCTCAACCTGGGAATAACTCTTTTCTACTAACCGAGCTTTGTATTTCTCCATTTTTCCTTCTGCATTCAAGTTCCTTTTAAATACCCATTTGCTGCCAATGGGTTTTCTTCCAGTTGGCAACTCCACTAGATCCCAAGCCTCATTCTTATCCAAAGATGCTATTTCTTCGTCCATGGCCCTTTTCCAGAGATTTTCATCCTCTGAATCCACTACCTCCCTAACAGTTCTAGGATCATCATCACTAATAGACAAAGCAAAATTTGAACGAAAATTAGATGGACTATACCTTTTTGGTAGCCTTCTTTCTTGAACTGATCTCCTCAATACTAGAGTATGAGGATCTTCTTCTTCTAATTCATGTGCTTATGTAGAGTTTGATTCATCATCCTTTAAATCAAACTCTATATTATCTGGTTCTTCCTTACATGGTAGGACTTCCTGTTTAACAACATCCTTCATTTCTATAAATACCACATCTTGTCTATACACTAGCTTCTTAGTTTTTGGGTTCCAAAGCTTATAACCTTTGAGACCATCTTTATATCCAGTAAAGATAAACTTTTCAGCCTTCTTATCCAACTTAATCTTGTTTTCCTTTGGAACATGAACATATGCATCATATCCAAATACCTTGAGATGTGTGAGAGAAGGTTCCTTACCAATCCATACCTCCTGTGGAGTCTTGTCATCCAACACTAATGAGGGTGATTTGTTGACCAGGTAACATGCAGTACCCATTGCCTCTACCCAGAATTATTTCCCTAACCCGACACCACTTAGCATGCACCTTGCTCTTTCCATCAGCTTCTTGTTCATCCTTTCTGCAACTCCATTCTACTGAGGTGTATATGGAGTAGTATTCTACCTTGCTATACCACACTTCTTACAGAATTCTTCAAATTCATTTCCACGAAACTCTCCACCATTATCTGAACTCCACACCTTAATTCTTTTCTCTGTTTGATTCTTAACAAGAGCCTTAAACCTTTCAAAGACTTCATATTTCTTCCTGAGGAAATATATCCAATTTTTCCTCGAGAAGTCATCTATAAATGAGACATAGTACATAGATTTTCCCAATGATGGGACCGACATAGGTCCAAAAACATCACTCTGAACTAGTTGTAAAATTCCTTCTATCCTCGTTGCACCAGAGGGGACTCTTACCTAATTTTTCTTCCCATATAGACAATGTTCACAGAAATCAAAATCCAGAGAGAAGTTATACATACCTTCAACCATATCTTTGTCGTGTAGTAGTTGAAGACCTTTTTCTCCTATATGCCCCAGTATTTGATGCCACAACATAACCTTTTCTCTAGAGACTGTAGGAGTTCTTTCTTCTTCAAATCCAATATCAGGAACAATGGAACTATTACACCCATCACTAATAGTGCCTCCTTGCATATTATATAGATTTCCAAACCAAACTCCCTTCAAAAACACCATTTCTCCTCAAACCATCCTGTAGGTTTCCTTTTCAGATATTGTTTTTACCCCTGCATCATCCATTTTTCTTACAGAAATCAAATTTATGGCCAAACCTGGGATGTGCAGAACACTAGGAAGTGTTCTAATCCTTCCATCTATGATCCTCAACTTGACTCTTCCTCTTCCTATGATTCTGGTTGTCCAATCATTACCTAATAAAACATTACCTCTATCATACCTTTCATATTCATAGAACCACTCCCTGTGGGGAGTCATATGAAAGGATGAACCAAAGTCAATCAACCATGCCTCATGATCTCCATGTGTGCTTGAAGAGGCCAAGTACACATCCCCTTCTTCTTCCTTGGAGGTAATTTCTTCTGTAGAATAAGATTCTTCAGATCCCTTCTTTTTCTCAACTTTGGATCTACATTGCTTCTTGTAGTGCCCTTCTTTTCCACATCTCCATCATACCCTTACAAAATTTCCACGAGATTAGATCTACCCTTAGACTTAGATCTCCCACTTGAGAAATTAGATCTATTTCTTTCCTAGGAACATCCTCTTGCAAATAATGTGTCTGTGTTATGTCCTTCCATATTCTTCTGTCTCATCTCCTCCAACAACAAGGATGAGACCACTTCTTCAAACTTCAAGGAAATTGTATTACTACCTATGGCCACAACCAGACTATCCCACAAGTCTAGTAAAGAACACAACAAACTGATACATTTATCTTCATCTGAAATTTTAATCTCAACAGTTACTAATTGACTTACCACAATATAGAAGGCATTCAAATGCTCTGCCATCGAGTCTCCATCTCTCATCCTCATGTTATATAGCTTCTTTCTCGGGAATAGTTTATTTACCAGGGACTTAGACTGATACAACTTCCCCAACTTTTCCCATAAATACTTGGTTGTAGCTTCCTCTGACACATTCAGTAATACTAAATCAGAGAGACACAATCAGATTGTTCTCTTTGCCTTCTGATCCAACTTTTTTCCAGTCATCTGCATAAGTTCTTGTAGGTGCAATACCTATATCTATCGCGATCCACTGATCTCTTTCCACCAATAGATCTTCCATCTTGAACTTCCATAGCTCAAAACTTTTCCCATTAAATTTCTCGATCTCCATCTTCGAATTACTTGCCATTTCTTTTCACTTGAAAAAGAAATATCATAGATCTCCCACTGTAACAAGGCTTATCACAGTCCCGAGCCAAACCCTTGACCACAAAGGCGTCCCCTTGAAGCCAATAAAACTCTAATTCTAAATGTAAATTCTAACCTTATACAATATCTACTGCAAACAGATATTCAGAAAAGAATAGAAAAGATACAATGGCAAATAAAAACATTACACAGATATTTTTCCCCTAGAAACCCAAACCGAGAAAAAAAGCATATTTTATATTCATTCATTGTCTTACATTGTTTACAATACAATATACATATAGGATCCATCAACATCCAAAACCCTAACCCAGTGACCTGTATTAGTCCAAAACCCTAATTCCTTAACCGAAAATAGAAAACCATCGACAAAACCCATGTGCCGAAAAACCACCTAAATGTGTGACACGTTTCTCGAGGTAGGTGACACATTTCCTGAGGCAGGTGACACATTTCCCGAGGAAAGTGACACTACTACTCATGCAAAGAATATAGCACATACCCAACAACCTAGACATGTCAAGACCTATACCTACACCTAGACATAACAAGACCTAGACATGGAAAGACCTAGACCATGACCTAGACCTATACGATGACCATGACCTAGACCATGACCTAGACCTATACGATGACCATGAAATAGACCATGACATAGAACTAGAGATATACCTAGAACATGACCTACACCACAACATAGAGCTAGAGCTAGACATAGACCATGACCTAGACCTATACCATGACCATGACCATGACCTAAAGCTTGACCTAGACCATGACTTAGACCCCCCTAGCTCCATCGAAGCCTATGTATAACATATAATCGACCCATAACCCCCTCCACACTCGATCCCTAAGTGAATTATGAATATACCTCTTGTTAAAGGCCCCCAAACCCTTACACCCACATCTTGATGCTCTAACCATTGCTCTATGCTTCAAAACACTTTCAATCCTAAGCCCTTAGATCCTAGTTGTCCCCAAACCCTATACATATTCATTAATAAAGATGTTTGGTATGTAATAAATTCTATATACATTGCATTAAGAGAGTGAACGTGCTCTTGTGACTTGAAATCTTATGGTTGTGCACTCATCCATGCCCAGCAGGAACGCACATGTGATTTAGTGCACACACATTTTAGGAATGTGTGCAAGTTCTTGTTGGGAATTTTTATGTTCCAAACACACTCCTCTACCTCATATATATCAAAAACATGAACAAGCCTAACATATGCATTCAAAAATAGCAAGAACAAACAGGTTTTTGTTCTTTTTTTCTTGTTGTTTAATTCATAGACAATTTTTTTCTATTGCAAGACAATTGTGGGAAGAACTAGAAGACAAATTTGTCCAAGTGGAATTAGAATTGCTAGTTGTGTATTCTTGTATATTTTTGGAATTGGAAGAAAAAATTGTCTAATTGGAATTGTTAGTTGTGTCTTCTTGTGTAATACCAAGACAAATTTATCCAATTGAAATTGTTAGTTGTGTCTTCTTGTGTAATACCAAGACAAATTTGTCCAATTGTCACTGTTAGTTGTGTAATACTAAGAAAAATGTATCCAATTGGAATTGGAATTGTTAGTTGTTTTCTCTTTTGTAATACCAAGACAAATTTGTCCAATTGGAATTGAAATTGTTAGTTGTGTCTTCTTTTGTGATATGAAGACAAATTTGTCCACTTGTAATTGGAATTGTTAATTGTGCCTTCTTGTGTAATTCCAAGACAAAATTGTGGTGGAGTTATTGGAAGCCAATTTTTCTCTTTAAACATGGGGAACCTATGGAATAAATAAATAAAGTCCTCTAGGAATTAAAAACCAATCAAAAATGTAGAAGAAGAAAGAGAAATGGAAAAGTTACGTATGTCAGTGTAGGCTTTCATAAGAGGGAAATCCAATTTCTAGTGGAATAGATGCCATTGTTGTTTCTCCTCCATCACCACAAGCAAAGTACAGGAGTTCAATAGATATCAATCCAATTAGTATATCATCAAGACAAATTATTGTGGATTCCCAAATGATGGAGGATTTGATTGGATATGATTATACAGTGGATGAAATTAAAGAGGAAATCGGTGCACAACATTGTGGTGAAGAAGTTATGGTGCAACCTCTTGTTCGATAGTCAAACATTCCAGAAACTTATCAATCTCATGTTCACTCTCCTCCCATAATATCCACTGGTTATTGAAGGGTGAAGAATTGCAACATTGTTAACTCCACAGAAGGGAGGTCAAGAGTTAAAGAATAGGGGTTCATCGTCCCTACCTAAATTGAGCAGTGTGTGGTGAATAAATCCTAAACACATTTAGGTGGATGAAAGTGGTATAGAATAACTTGAAGTTAAGTTACCTACACATACTACTTGTTATCATTTTGATAAAATCATTAAAGAATATTTTGAACCAAAATATGATTCCGCTAAATGTCAATTATTTTTGGCTTTGTTAAAATCTAGAAGTTTGACTATTGTTAGGAGAATTTTAGGCATTAAAAAAGTAAAAAGTTTATAAACAATTCATTATATTGTTATAAACCTTGTGGATCATTTTTAAAGAATTGGTAAGAAATATTTTTGTAAAAAAAGTAATTCCTCTGGATGTGTCTTGTTACAATAAATTGTTAGCAAGATCACAAGAAAACATCATTTTCTACAAAAAAATTCTCATCTCATGAAATGTAATATCAAAACCCTTAGAAATTATTATCATAGATGAGATATCCTCGACAGAGGTGGCCCAACATATTTTTGGGTCTTCACTGGTAGGCTACCTCGTTTTGACATGAATTTAATTGGAGCAGTTAAGGGACTAGTACATGATTTATGGCATGAGAACACTAGGCCTTC
The DNA here is from genome assembly GCA_009831015.1 of Picea engelmannii. Taxonomy (NCBI): domain Eukaryota; kingdom Viridiplantae; phylum Streptophyta; class Pinopsida; order Pinales; family Pinaceae; genus Picea; species Picea engelmannii. The sequence continues at coordinate 925,018 of ML784814.1, forward strand.
TTCCAACCAAAAAGATGTACTAAAATGGAGAAGGGGAGATAGGGACCGTGAACCCCATATTAAACATTTTCTTGAAATTACACAAACAAAATTGCATGAGAGATTCAGGACAGTACATGGTGCACTTAAGTTGGGCCAAAGATCTTTCCATAAATTCAAGCCTTGGTATGTTAGAATAAACAAAAATTTTAACACATGATGTTGTAGACATTGCATTGATTATGGTTATTATTATGAAATACACACATACATACACACATTTTTGTATTACATAACACCCTTTTGCAGTAATGCTCAATTATATTTCCGCCATATTCATCTAGAGACTTTATTCACAACATGATGTGTACAAGGCTAGAGGGTTGTACATTTTATAAAAAATATTCCTTAGATGGGACATGCCCCATGTGTGGTGGAATGGAATTACTACGAAAGTGTATTCATGTAAGCGATGAGTATGAATTGGGGAGGAAGGAGGTTTCCTTGCAAATCTTTAAATATGTCACATATGATATTGAAGGAGGTTAGGAAACAAAAAATATACAATTGGTGAATTCCCATGTACAAGTATGTGACTTTATGAAGGAACTTGTCAAAAAGACATGACAATATGTTCAACATGTCCATGTGGCTTAATGGCAGGACAAGCATTTTAGAATATGCATAGATATATTTCCCATTGGTTATGTCCTATCAATGGTTGATTTTTCCAAGAACTACACCCTTCGACCACAAAATGAGATTCAAAGCCAATAATATCACTCAAATCAGGTCAACATAATGTTCAATATCATATACAATCATGGGCCAGATAGTAATGAATAAAATAGAGTTATATTTAAGGAGTATCACTTCTACATAAGCGATGATCTGGCTTAGCCTACGAACAAAATTGATTTCAATTGTTTTACAATCACCTTAAGGAGAAGAACATATAGATGGATCAACTTTGTATTTAGTCAGATGGTTGTGCAATCCAATTCAACAATGCTCATGTATTTCAATGGTTGTGTATTTTGCACAAAAAAATCAAGGTACCACACATTTATATCTATTTCGAGTTTGGGAACAGGAAAGGGGAGCATGATGGAGCAGGCACATGCATAAAAAGAGTGTTAGATAGGAAAGAAATGAATTTCACAACTACTTCCCTTATTCGAGATGTGAAATCCATTGTTGAATGGTGTTGTTCACTAATGGGAGAGGGAACAAGAACCCATGAAGACCAATCACACGGGAAAGGACATGTACATAGATATTTTTGGGAGGTGGTCAATGTAGATCAATCACAGTGGTATGAATGAAAAACAATCTAGGGCACTCATGGATTCCATTTCAGTGTGAACATCAGACAATGCAATAGTTGAAATATGGACAAGAAAACTCTCTTGCTTCTATGGTCCATGTAATAGTAATGAATGGGATGATTGTGAATCAACATACTAGGTTGATAGATGGGATCATGTATCACTCCCTATTAGTCAATGTATAACTATGGAATTATCCTAGTTGTAGGAGGACCAATCAAATATTTCAATAGATTATGATCATGTCTTAGATATCGTATTGCCAGGTTAGGTGAAACCTTCTATTAAGTTTATCATCAATGTTTTATTCTTTGTTCATTTAGAGGAATCACGTGTTGGCACTCCATTTTTTGCAAGGCACATATACGCAGTGGTTACACCAAGAGGTAATGAATGGGGAACTAATTATTGGTTGGAAAATTGCTTAGAGGGAAAGAAAACCCTCATGTGATTAGTAGCAGGCTTCGAAGGCATTGAATTTCCGATTGGGTCGATGGTTATTAAAGGAGAATATCTGACATTGGATGAAAGAACACGGAAGAAAGGTGGTTATTTATTTCAATATTATAGACCAGGGGAAGTTGTATACCACTTTACGAACTTGGTTGTTGGTACAAACCTCCAACTACAAACAATTCCAAGTAATAACTCATCAAAGGTACAATACTTCTTGCACTAATCTAAGAAGCGGATGTTAATGGTGACCATCAGTATTAGAAATGATCTTGATGGTCTACTTGAATGACCATATGTATGTAAGAGGAATAATTGAACAAATATTTCAAAGTTATAAATGATAAAAAAATTGGCTTCATGTTATGGTTATTATAGTATTCTTGTATGTTGTGGTCATTTTTTTATATTAGGGGACTATGTATAGCCTTTCCTTTCCTTTCCTTTCCTTTAATTTCCAAGCCATGGCTTGCCTTTCCATGTCATTTCATGCCATGCATGTCCATGCCTTGCCTTTCCATGTCATTCCATGCCTTGTATTACCTTGTCTTTCCATGCCATGCCTTTCTTTTCCTTGTCATGCCATGCCATGCCATCCCTTTCCTTGCCTTTCCTTGTCATTTCATTCCTTTCCTTTCTTTTCCATGCCATTCCTTTCCTTTCCATTCCATGCCATGCCTTGCATTTCCATGCCTTTCCTTTCCATGTCATGCCATGCCATTCCTTGCATTTCCATGCCTTTCCTTTCCATGTCATGTCATGTCATGCCTTGCATTTTCTTGCATTGTCATGCCTTTCCATGCCATGCCTTTCCATCCCATACCTTTCCATGCCTTGCCTTGCCTTTCCTTTCCTTTCCATGCCATGCCATGCATTTTCATTCCATGCCTTTACATGCCATGCCATTCCATGCCTTGCCTTGTCATGACATGCCTTTCTATGACATTTCATTACATGCCTTGTCATTCCTTGTCTTTCCATGCCATTCCAATCCTTTCCATGTCATTTTATGCCTTTCCTTTCCTTCCCATGCCATGCCTTTCCATGTCATGCCTTTCTTTGCCATGTCATGCTATGCCTTGACATGCCTTGCCTTGTCGTGTCTTTCCTTTCCTTTCCATGCCATGCCATGTCTTGTCATTCCATTCCATGCCTTACCATGCCTTTCCTTTCCATGCCATGCCGTGTATTTCCTTTCCTTGACATGCCATGTCATGCCTTTCCTTGCCTTGTCATTCCATGTCATGCCATGCCTTTCCTTTTCTTTCCTTTCCATGTCATGCCTTTCCTTTCCTTGCCTTTCCATGCCATCCCATGTCTTTTCATTCCATGTCTTTCCTTACTATGTCATTCCATACCATTCCTTTCATTTCCTTGCATTTCCATGCCATGCCATTCTTTTCCATGCCTTGCCATCATATGTTTTTTTCGTGCCATGCCATGCCTTGCCTTGCCTTTACTTTCAATGCCATGCCATGCCTTGCCTTGTATTTACTTTCCATGCCATGCCATGCCTTGTCATTCCATGCCTTGCCATGCCATTCCATGCCATGTCTTGCCTTGCCTTTCCATGCCATTTTTTGCCATGCCTTGTCATGCCTTGCCTTGGCATTCCATTCCAGTACTTTCCATTCCATGCCATGCCTTTTTTTTCCATGCCTTGCCTTTCCTTGCCATTCCATGCCTTTCCATGTCATGCCTTTCATTTACATGCCATTCCATGCCATGCCTTGATATGCCTTTCCTTTCCATTACATGCCTTGTCTTGTCATTCCATGACATTCCTTGTCATTCCATTCCATGCCTTACCATGTTATGCCTTGATTTTCCTTTCCATGTCATGCCTTTCATTTCCTTTCATTGCCTTTCCTTTCCATGCCATGCCATGCTAGGCCTTTCCTTTCCAAGCCTTTCCTTGTCATGTTATGTAATTCCTTAGCATGTCATGACTTACCTTGCCTTTAAATGTCACTCCATGCCTTTTCATGCCATGTTAATCCTTGCCTTTCCAATTCATGCCTTGACTTTCCATGAAATTCCATGTCATGCCTTGTCATGCCTTTCCTTGCCATGTCATGTCTTTCTTTTGCATGTCATGTAATGCCTTGCATTTCCTTTCCATTCTGTGTTCTGCCATTACTTGCATTGCCTTTCCTTTTCTTTCCATGCCATGCCATGGCATTCCATGCATTTCCTTTCCATGCCATGCCTTTCCTTTCCATTCCATGCCTTGACTTTCCATGCCATGACTTGAATTTCCTTTATTTTCCATGCCATGCCATGTCTTTCCTTTCATTTCCATGAATTTACATGTCATGCCATGCCTTTCCTTTCCATGTCATGCCTTTACGTGCCTTTCCTTTCCATGCCATGCCTTGCATTGCCTTTCCCTTCCTTTCCATGCCATACAATTCCTTGCCTTTCCATGTCATGCCTTTCCATGCCTTGCCTTGTCATGCCATGCCTTGCCTTTCCATGCCATGTCATTCCATGCCATGTCATTCCATGACATGTCATTCCATGACATGCCTTACCATTCCATGCCATGCCATGCATTTCCATTCCATGCATTTCCATTCCATGCCTTTCCTTTCCATTCCATTCCATTCCTTTCCTTTCCTTTCCATGACATGCCATGCCTTGCCTTTTCTAGCCTTACAAGGTGTTAAATTGTCAAACATATGTAATAACCACTGAGAAAAACCCTAGTCCCAGAGATCCTACAACAAATGATTTTCTGGGAAATGGTATGATATCGAAGGGGTCCCACTAGATGAAACTCAATTCCCTAGATCCAATACAATCGATGGTTCATCCAGCTGAGTCTCGATTTGAGTTTTATCATGAGTTGCAAAACACCTTCTCAAGCCATTCAAGGACATGTTGGCAATTTGGTTTGGGGGCATAAAATCCAAACCAAGTAGCAAAACATTTTTTTGTAATCTACCACACATCTATTTGTCCAAGGCCCATGCAACCATGCTACCCACAATCACCCAACACAATGTTCCTTAAAATCGACCTCTTGTCCAAAATTTACATTATGCCTCATTAAACAAAACCCTAGTCCCAGATATCCTACAAGAAACACTTTTTTAGGCAATGAAATGACATCAGAGGTGCCCCACTAGCTGAAACTTGGTTCCCTAGATCCAACGCAACCGACGGTTCATCCATCCAAGTCTTGATTTGAGTTTTATTTCAATTTGCAACTCGCCTCCTCAAGTCATTCAAGGACATGTTGGCAATTTGGTTTGGGGAATAAAATCCAAGCTAAGTATCATAGAAGAGTTCCATAAGCTCCTGCACATTTTTTTGGCCAAGGCCCATGTGACCACACTACCAAAAATCACTTGGTACAGTGTTCTTGAACATTGACCTCTTGTTCAGAATTTTCACTATGCCTCATTGATAAAAACCCTAGTCCCAAAGATCCTACAACAAACACTTTTCTGGGCAATAGAATGATATTGGAGGGGCCCCAATAGTTGAAAATTAGTGCCCCCGGTCGAATGCAATCGATGGTTTGTCCAACCAGTCATGGTTTGAGTTTTATCATGAGTTGCAACTCGCCTCCTCAAGCCATTCAAGGACATGTTGGTAATTTTGTATGGGGGCATAAAATCCAAACCGAGTATCATAACGGAGTTCCATAAGATATTGCACATTTGTTTGTTCAAGGTCCATGCAACCATGCTACCCACAATCACCTGACACAGTGTTATTGAAAACATACCCCTTATTCATAATTTTCACTATGCCTCATTGAGAAAAACCCTAGTCCTAGAGATCCTGCAACAAACACTTTTTCAGGAAACATAATGATAGTAGAGGGGCCCCACTTGTTAAAACCTGGTGACCCAGATCCAATGCAACTGATAGTTCATCCATCTGAATCTCGGTTTGAGTTTTATCACGAGTTGCATCTCCCCTCCTCAAGTCATTTAGGGACATGTTGGCAATTTGGTTCGAGAGAATAAAATCCAAACCGAGTAGTATAAGAGAGTTTTGTAAGGTCCTACACATCTATTTGAATAAATCCCACGTGACCACACTAACCACAATCACTCGATACATTGTTCTTGAAAATCGACCTCTTGTTCATAAATTGAACTATGTCATTGAGAAAAACCCTAATCCCAAAGATCCTGGAAGAAATGATTTTTTGGGAAACAAAATGATAGTGGAGGGGGCCCACTAGCTGAAACCCAGTGCCCCGAATCCAATGCAACCAGTAGTTCATCCATCAAAGTCTCAGTTTGAGTTTTATCGTAAGTTTCAACTCACCTCCTTAAGTCATTCAGGGACATGTTGGAAATTTGGTCCAAGTGCATAAAATCCAAATTGAGTAGCATAATAAATATTTATAAGCTCTTGCATGTCTTTTTGGTCAAGGCCCATGTGACCACACTACCCACAATCACCCAACACAATGTTCTTGAAAATTGACTTCTTGTTCAGAATTTGCATTATGCATCATTGAGAAAAACACTAGTCTCGAAGATCCTGCAAAAAACACTTTTTTTGGAAATGGAATGATAGCGGAGGGGCCCCCTAGCTGAAACTTGGTGCCCCAAATCCAATGCAACTGACGGTTCATCCATCCAAGTCTCGGTTTGATTTTTATTGTTAGCTCCAACTCGCCTCCTCAAGCCATTCAAGGACATGTTAGCAACTTCGTCTGAGGGCATAAAATCCAAACCAAGAAACATAACAGCGTTTTGTAATCTCATGCATGTCTATTTGACCAAGGCCCATGGGACCACACTACCCACAATCACTCGACACTGTGTTTTTGAAAATCAAACTCTTGTTCAAAATTTGCATTATGCCTCATTGAGAAAAACCTTAGTCCCCGAGATCCTCCAAAAAATGATTTTATAGGAAATGAAATGATAGTGGAGGGGCCCCAATAGCCAAAATCCAGTTCCTCAAATCCAATGTAATGGAGGGTTCTTCCATATGAGTCTCGGTTTGAGTTTTATCGTGAGTTGCAACTCGCCTCCTTAAGCGAGTTAGGGACATGTTGGAAATTTGGTCTGGGGAAATAAAATATAAACCGAGCAGTATATCGTAGTTTTGTAAGCTCCTGCAAGTATGTTTGTTCAAACCCAATGTGACTATGCTACCCACAATCACTCGACATAATGTTCTTGAAAATCGACCTCTTGCTCAGAATTTGCACTATGCCTCATTGAGAAAAACCCTAGTCCTGGAGATCCTCCAACAAACATTTGTCCGGGCAACAAAATGACAATGGAGGGGGCCCACTAGATGAAACTCGGTGTCCCAGGTCCAATGCAACCAACAATTCATCCATCTGAGTTCCAATTTGATTTTTATCATGAGTTATGACTCGTCTCCTCAAGCCATTTAGGGACATGTTGGAAATTTGTTCTGGGGGCATAAAATCCAAAGTGAGCAGAAAAATGGAGTTTCATAATCTCCCACACATCTATTTGTACAAGGCCCACACAACCATGATACCCACAATCACCTAACACAATTTTTTTGAAATCTATCTCTTGTTCATAATTTGCACTATGCCTCATTGAGAAAAACCCTAGTCTCAAAGATCCTACAACAAATGATTTTTCAAGAAAAATAATGACAATGGAGGGGCCCCACTAGCTGAAAATCGAAGCCCTGGATCCAATGCAACCAACAGTCTGTCCATATAAGTCTCAGTTTGATTTATATCATGAGTTACAACTCACCTCGTTAATCCATTCAGGGACATGTTGACAATAGACCTAGACCTAAACCATCACCATGACATATACCTAGACCTAGACGATGACCTAGACCTACATAATTACCATGACATAGACTATGACCTAGACCATGACCTAGACCATGGAAAGTCAAGGTATGGCAAGCCAATGTCTAGGTATAGGTCTAGGTCTAGGTATGGAAATGCAAGGAAAGGTAATGCAAGGCAGGGCAAGGAAAGGCAAGGAAATACATGACAAGGCTAATCAAAGCTATGCATGGCAAGGAAAGGTAAGTTTTAGGTCTAGGTCTAGGTCTATATTCTATATCTTGTTATAAAATTTATTGAGTTGAAATATTAGTTTTTTTTTCTTTGATTTTAAATAAGGCCTTGAAGCTATGATGTTTTTCATGCAATCCAAAAGAAATTATGGATCAATAGTATAATGAGACTACACCATAAGGATGGAACATAAACCTATTCAGTGCCATCCATTTCTATGTAAATCCTATTAATTATCATAATCCATGTTTATTAACTATGAATATACCTAAGATATATGAATAAAGACATATTATGTTATGACATTGAAATTCTCATTCAAGTATTTTATCTAATATAGATAGGATAACCAGTTGCAGAATTACATTCTAAATGAATCCTTTGATTGTAATTTTTAGGTATTAAACTTGTTCATTTAGCACAAGCATTTTTTTTAAGCCAAAAAAAAGGTATGATACATGAATGACATTATTTTTTTATCAAATTAACTTGAAAACAAATTCTCTCTAATGATGAAAATAACTATATTTTTACAAACAATTACTTGTATGAATATCATAATGAAATTACCTTTTAGATGAATTGTGGTTAGCTAAGGCAAGGCAAGGAAATGCAAGGCAACACAACGCAACGCAAGGAAATGCAAGGCATGGCATGGAAAGTCTAGGAAATACATCACATGGCAAGTCAAGGCAAGGCATGACATGGCAATTCAAGGCAACACAATGCATGTCATGACAAGGCAAGGCATGGCATAGCATGGCATGACATGGAAAATAAAGGCAAGGCATGGCATGGTAAGGAATGGAAAGGAAAGGCATGGCATGGCATGGAAATGAAAGACATGGCTTGGAAAGGCAAGGCAAGGCATGTCATGGAAAAGCATGACATGGAATGGAATGGTAAGGAAATGCATGGTAAGGCAAGGCAAGGCATAGGATGGCATGGAAAGGCAAGGAATTGCATGGCACGAAATCTCAAGGCAAGGAATGTCAAGGAAAGGAAAGGCATGTCATGACATGGAAAGGAAAGGTAATGCAAGGCATGGCATGGAATGTCATGGCAAGGCAAGGCATGGCATTTAAAGGCATGGAATGGCATGATAAGGAAAGGAAATGCAAGGCATGGCATGGCATAGCATGGAAAGGCAAGGTATGACATGGCAAGGCATAACACAACATGGCAAGGAAATGCAATGAAAGGCATGGCAAGGAAAGGAAATTCAAGGCATGGCATGGAAAGTAAAGGCATGGCATGACATGGCATGGTATGGCAAGGCAAGGCATGAAAAGGCATGACATGGCATGGAAGGGAAATGCATGGGATGGAAGGGAAATGCATGCCAATGCATGGAAATGCATGGCATGGCATGGAAATGGAAGGCATGGATTCTCAAGGTAAGGGAAGGAATGGCTTCGCAAGGCAAGGAATGACATAGCATGGAAAGGCATGGAAAGGAATGGCATGACATGGCATGTCATGGAAAGGAAAGGAAAGGCATTTCATGGAAAGACATGGCATGGCATGGAAAGGCATAACATGGAATGATAAGGAAAGGAAATGCAAGGCATTACATGGCATGGCATGGAAAGGCATGGCATGGCATGGAAAGGCAAGGCATGGAATTTCATGGCATGGCATGGCAAGGTAAAGCATAGCAAGGCATGGCAAGGAAAGGCATGGCATGGAAAGGAAAGGCATGGCATGGAATGGAAAGGAAAGGCATGGCAAGGCATGGAATGGAAAGGAATGGAATGGAAAGGCATGGCATGATATGGTAAGGAAAGTAAATGCATGGCATGGTATGATAAGGAAAGTAAATGCATGGCATGGCATGGAAAGGAAAAAACACTTCATTGGATTGAAAGGAAATTTGTAATATAAAGTTAAGTCATGTGTCCCTAGAAAAAATGTTTTTTTATTTCTTGGGATAAGAAATGTTCCTTTTTTGTGATGTTTGTTTCATTGCAATCCATGTTTTTATTTGAATTTTTCCTTGCATAATGTTATGGAAAGATATATATTTATTGTTGTATAGGTTAAAATGGAAAGCTACATGGAAAGACATGCAAGGAAGGATTAGTCTATTTTAGATCATAGTTGTGTTCTAGGGATTTGTAAATATAACAACCTATATTTTGGCCTTAGAAGGTTAGAACTTTGATTTTTACTTATCTTAGTGATTCATTACTTAGCATTTGTCGGGTTTAGTTAGAATCATATAAACATTTGATATGTATACATATGGATCTATTTATGTGTTGTGTGATATTATTTTTATTGTTATATGTTTATGATGATGATAGTTTTGTAATTTGTTTAAACATGCAAATTGAAATCTGGAACTTTGGTATGTTGATACTAATTCATAATTATGTATAATAGATTAAATGAACCATGTAAATAAACACACATTTATTAATTGAAAATTAATAAAGAGAAGGATTCTCATATGAAATTTGTAATGTATATGCATGGATATGAGCTATGCAATATCCAAATGAATATAGTGTTGAGGTGACCAAGGCATGGAATGGCATGGAATGATTATAGTGTTGAGGTGAACAAGGCATGGCATGGCATGGAAAGGAAAGGAATGGCATGGAAATTCAAGGCAAGGAAAGGCATGGCATGTCAAGACAAGGCACGGCAAGGAAAGGAATGGCATGGCAAGGCAAGGAAAGGCATGGTAAGGCATGGCATGGCATGTCATGGAAAGAAAATGAAATTTAAGGCATGGAATGGAATGACATGGAAAGGAAATACATGGCAAGGCATGGCATAGAAAGGAAATACATGGCATGGCATGGCATGGAAAGGAAAGGCATGGCATGGCAATGCAAGGAAAGGAAATGCATGGCATGGAAAGGCAAAGCATGACATGACATGGCATGGAAAAGCATGGCATGGCAAGTGAAGGAAAGTCAATGCATGGCATGGAAAGGCAAGACATGGCATGGCATGGCAAGGCATGGCATGGAAAGTCAAGGAAAGGCATGGTAAGGAAAGATATGGAAAGGAAAGGCAAGGTAAGGGAATTCAAGGCAAGGAAAAGGAAATGAAAGTCTAGGAAAGAAAGGAAAGCAAAGGCAAGGAAAGACTAGGAAAGCAAGGAAACCAAAGGAAATGAACGACACGGCTAGGCATTGATCACATACTTTGTTGTGAACACCCCATCCACTTGGAATCTTTCACATTCATTCATGGAGTTTTCTGCATTGGAATTCACAAATGTGGAGTGGTTGTATGCATGCACATTCTTGGAGGGAACATTCCATGTGGACACTTGGCATTTGAATTAGATTAATTCCTATTTTTGGTTGTGTGTCCCCTTCATGAGCATTATTTGGTGCATACTACTACTATTTTTGGATGAGAGTGAATTTCTTTGGAGAGGATGTCCACATGTTGTAATATGGTCAACCATTGATTGAGGAGAGATCTAACTAATTCATTATTATAATATTTATTTGACTTGTCATGGAGTTAGTTAGAAAATAATAATATTTTATTGTATAAGAGAAGAGACTCACTCTATAAATAATAGTTCTCTCTCTCCATTGTAAAGGGTGGAGAATTTAGGAGCTCTCCTCTTGGGATACATTGTAGAACATTTTGGCAAGATTAATGGATAATTTTAGGTATATTTTCATTTGATGTGAGGCTTTATTGTGCACTCATATTTTATGTGTTGATTTTGTATTAAGAAACCCTTGTAACATGTTCTGATTTCCATTAAAATGAACCATGCTTCATTTTGGATAGAATAATGTGAGTTTTCAACTCTCTTATTTCTATTGTGATTATGTTAGCCTACATGATTATTATTATTGGTTCATGGAGTCTTAACTAGGATGGGTCTTCAATCTTTTGTAAAATTTAGGTAATTGGAACCATTAATTGCGTATGGATTTAGCACTTAGCAATATTTTCCACCATAAGAGATATGTTAATGTGTAACACAAGTATTTATAATAACTTTAGAAAAATCTAACTATTAGTACTTACATATACTTCATTAACATTTTAAAAAGTAATTAATCAAATTAAATAAATTCATACATTCATACAAATTAAATTCATACATTCATCAAGATAAAATGCAAAAACAATGTTGTTAGATTCATAAAAAAACGTTCCATGAAATGTATGTGTGTGTGTATTCAACATCATCTAAATTGTACATTTTTTACAAAATGACACCTTGTGCCCAATATACAAAATGATAGCAAGTGCCCTATTATAAAAAACAACCATATGGTGTCTTAGATACAAAATGGAATTCATTGGTCACTCATTGACCACTGCCACCCTCGTCACCCTCAAGAGCATCCTAGAAATTGATCTTGCTTATATTGCTTGAAGAAGCACCTCGAGTGGTTTTCAGCCTAGGTGTGGTTCGTCGCTCTGGAGACTGCACAAAGAAAAAACATTGTTATAATTTTTTTCCTCAATGAATTAAAATACTTACAAAATGATACTTTGTAATTCAACATAAGACAACTCATTGTAAATGGTAAAAACAATCATGAAGGTGTTACCCTCCTCCACGACCCTAATCTCTCAGCAATGCCACCCTACGTCGGTTACAAGGATCAAATCATGACATTTAAACAAATATGCATAAAATCAATTCCATTCATGATACATTAAAACTTATAATCAACAGATTATCTCACCGTGAATATCTCGAACCTTGTTGGAGAGTCATTGATAGGTGGAGTGCTCGACCATACAAACTTATTCGAGGAAACCTCTATTGTGACAGCCTTAATGGATGGCGCAGATGGAAATGGTGGTGGGGTTGGGTGGCATACGGGTGCATCCACTCTAAATGGATGCAATGGAAGAGGTGATGTGGATGGGTGGACTACGAGTGCATCCACTAAATATTCATGGAATAAGAAATATGTTCGGGGTGGGTGGCGATGGATCCCCACAGATTGTACAAGTGATGGAAGAACCCTTAGCTTGGAACAAGTTAACTTAGAATCTATGGGAAGGTGCCCATAAATAGGACTAGTACTAAGACTAGAAAAAATATCAACAATCGGTATACATATTAATAATATTGAACTATTAATTCAAAATAGTAAAATTCAACAACATAAATACAAAAAAAATGATATTTAAATGATATTTAACTCTACACATGATACCAGTGATGCAGGTGATTTGTCCATCCCAAGCGGACATTGCTCGACATCGCTTGGTCCCACAACTTGTAGAAACACAAGAGCATTAAAAATTAGAGGATGACATAAAATAAAGAAATCGCTATGGTGAATTTATCAAATGTGACACATACCTGTGTATGTCATAGACTAATTGAAAAGACTACATCTATTGTTGCATCAGTGGTAGAGACAAACATTAATACATTCATGGATGTAGAGGTTCTACTACATGATTGTAAAAACTATAAAAAACATACCATAAAATATCGATATAAATACATAAAATACTATAAAAATATATAACAATGAAGAACCTATAAGCCTAGCTAAAATTTGTCATTTTACTAAATGATTCCCAATTCAGTTATATCATAACCTTTTTTTCAAGTGAAAGTAAATGAAAATTTTCTAATTTTCTCCAAAATGCTTTTGGGAATATTGGGAATATGTGACAAAGATGGAAATTAGTATGTCGAAGTTCAAAAATTAGAAATATATAAAAATATATATTAACAGAAGGAAAAATTAGATAAGGCATATATTTTACAAGCAAAGCGTCAACGAATATACAAAATAAGAAAAGGGAAGAATTATCTAAATATTAGTTATTACAAGGTTGAATTTAATAATGAATTAGGATTAATTGATATTGAATGAAAGTGGGGAAATAATAATTATTAGAACTAAAGGGCGTAAATAAAGATAAAGAGGGAAGGCATGTTATTTAGCTAGACAAATATGTAATATAATTAAAAGGATATGTAATATAATTAAAAGGATATAGTAAATTAGGAAAGGTTGAGAGAATTTAGAAAAATAAAGGAAAGAAAGGGATTTAAAAGGGTAAGAATATAAATAAAGGTTATGAGATGAAAATAGATAAGAATGAAATAAGAGAAAAGGGTTTGAAAATGTATAAATATTAATGTGAAAGAGTTTAGATAATAGATTTCTAAGAGTGGTTAAGTTTATACTATATTCATGATTAAAGTTATTAGGATGTTTTTTTGATCTTGAACTTGTTTAATGATATATTTATGTTAAGAATTTAGTATGATCAAAACAAATGGGATGTTTATTGTTATGGAAGTGATATGTAATTATAGATTCGTTAACAACTGTGAAGGGTGTCAACTATATGTTCTTTAAGGTGGGTTTGGATTTGCCACAAAAACAAGGAAATTGATAAGAACTTTCACAATGAAGAGGGATGGCCTTGCCTTATCATTAAGGTCTTTGAATACTTGTTTGAGGATCTTGTGAGACTTAATTTTGATTAAAATCATGAAGATATGGTTAAATTTGAGCCCTCATTTGAGGAACAAAAAGGGAAACATTGATTTTAGTTTTGGATTTCGAGAGAAAAACAACACACAAGGGTTTGTTGATTTTCAAAACTTGTCTCTTCTTTTGTTCTCCTCTATTTTTGTAAGTTTAGTATGATGTTCAATTATGTTTCAATTAATAAATACATCCCTTTTAGTTTTTTTTAGGTGAAAAAAAATTATATATATATATATATATATATATATATATATATATATATAT
>ML784814.1:947911-967001 GCA_009831015.1 Picea engelmannii
CATGTGAATCTCTACAAATCATAATGAAGGGAATACAAGAATCTCTATAAAAATGTAGTGGACATTCTAGTCCTCCATATATTAAGCCATGTGAATCTCTACAAATCATAATGAAGGGAATACAAGAATCTCTATATCTTAAACCATGTGAATCTCTACAAATCATAATGAAGGGAATACAAGAATATAATTAATTCATGTGTCAATTAGGATAGACATGCAAGGGTTTCATAAAAAAAAATGTGATTGAAATTTGTTCCTCATTATGTTCTTTTGAACCATGGTTCCTCCCTAATCTTCAATTTGTCACATGCTATTCTTCAACAAGGCATCTATGTGGTATCACCAATGGATTAACACTCATACAACCCTGCCAACTTAGCCCCATATTTCTTAACAACATCGATGGGATATTACACTTGATGTTTTTAGTGTGCCCAACAAGCCCAATGTTCAAAGTCGACCACATACACACTAATGCCCATAACATTGGATGAATCTTTTCCAAATCTAAGTGTTTGTTAGTTTCTATTATTGACTTGCGAGCCATTGTATTAAGGATGGTCTTTCACCCTCTTCTTGTATAAATATGCAAAATCATTCATTGTAGAATATGCAAGGTTAGAAGATGTAGGGTAAAAAATGAAATGTTGTAGGTTGAAATAGGTTACATACTATATACAATGCCCATAAAGTTTTGTGGGGATTTATATTCAAAAGATCAAACTCAACACAACTATTGTCATAGTGAGAGGTAATATCTTTGCATCAATTTTGTACTTAACTTCTCTATGTTTCTTTGTAATGGAATATAATTATAGAATTGAGCCAGCGTGCATTATATCGGGTTGTCTCATTTGGTTTTGTTGTTTCTTGTTGTTCTCTTTATTTATATTATGTCAATACTTATTCCCTAAGTTGCATACCCTATAATAAGCTAATATATGTCTTAGCACTTCATCGTGATTATGCATTACCATCACTTCCATTGATTTGAAATGGATCATTATATAATTTGTCATTTGTTTTGGTACTTTCTCGGTATAAAACTTGGAGCTATTGGCTTATAGGGTACATTTTAGGGGCAAGTCTTGCTTTGGTGATATGGTGTATAGAACCTTCTGGAGTCCATTTAAGGTCTTAAATGGACATTTTGAGGTTCAAGACTTTTCAATCATTGATTCCAACCTTTTGACACTATTCTACACATTGATATCTTTCTAATGGCATAAAGATTACCTCAATTGGAGTTTGTATGTGGAAGTTATGACTCCCATAAGTTGACCTGTCCTATTGACCACCATGATACCAAATGGATTCCATGTGATGGGCCTCTAAATTGAGGAAATTAGAAGCCCATTTTGTAGATGATATAACCCCTTCGTGTAAACAAAATACCTGCTTTGAATATGATGAATATAAACATCTTAGGATTTGTGCATTGATTATTGTGAGAAGATTGAATGTTGAGTTGTGTGATATCCCTTGGTCTAGTTTGTGATTTTGATGGACTTATGAATTTATAAAGGTGTACTAATCATTTGCTCTAGAATGTCAAATTCTAAGGGTAGATCTTCATCAGCCTACACCTAAGACAAAAGGGGGATTATGCGCCCTCTTCAACCTCCAAAACATGCCAGGTATTTAATGGCTCAAGACATCCAATCAACAATATCTCAACTCAATTTTCTAATTGAGGAAGATTGAATTATGTAAGGGATTTGACTCTTGAAACAAGGTTCCTTGATTCTAGGGATCTTGGAGACATGGGCCCTTCAAACAAGGACGTATTGAAGGGTTGTTTGATGAATCATGTTTGTATAGATAACAACTAGGAGTTAGTCTTTTTATTCTTGGCATTGTGAATTCTCCTTGTAGCTAGTGCATTCAAATTTGTCAAGAACAATTTGATGTTATGAATTGATTAGGCTAATGCAAAATTTGTGTTTCTAGATTTCAAGCTCTTAGTGTTTTCTCCAAGTTCCCTATAGAGACCTTTTGTAGGGAACTCAAGATTGTAAAAGGGACCTTTATTTGTTGTTATATTTCATTTCTGCAGTTTTCTTTTGTTAACTTCGTCACTGTTTCGTGTTATGTATAATTTCCTACCATTGTTCTTAGTTTCTTGTAGTAGTTTTCAAGCATGTTATTAGAGTAGGATTAGTTGTTTTATGTCACCTCATTGTTAGATGGTTTTATCTCTATTTTATAGTAATCTTAATTCTATTTTTCTAGAAAGTACATATACTTATAGCATGTCAATTCCAACTATTTAAATTTTAAACATTTGTTTTATGTTCATTGCATTGTAGCCTTCTTTTCCATTCTCGGTAGTTCAACTTATTCTTTGACTTTTGAAGTGATCATTCCTTTAAATCATTTGTTGATTGGGTAGTCTTATGAATGTTGTCTTCTTCCTCTCTAAAACAATGGAAACCACTATCCTTACCCCATACTCTTGGTTCCCTTGACTTGGGGTAGATAGAGTGCAAAGCCACCAACCTTGGAGAGTGAAGAAATATAGGGTAAGATGATGAGATTGGTCATACTCTTTGTTGTTAGAATAGTTCTTGAATTCCTAGAATTACCATAACAATGGAAACCACTATCCTTACCCCATTCTCTTGGTTCCCTTGACTTGGGGTAAATAGAGTGCAAAGCCACCAACCTTGGAGAGTGAGGAAATATAGGGTAAGATGATGAAATTGGACATACTCTTTGTTGTTAGAATAGTTCTTGAATTCCTAGAATTACCATTTTTTTTTTGGAAGATTTTCAATAGAGATGAAAAAAAACATATAATTTATAACTAAGTTGTAAAACTACATAACAATTGATTCATTAGTGATAATGTGAATTAGAATGTTACTACAACCTATATGAAACAACAAATACAATATGATATTTAAACTAATATAAGAATTATAAACACAAAATTGACATTGACATGGTAAGAAAAACAAGAATCCCTAACACTTTTTATACCAATGGATGGACTTTCAAAAACAACTGAGGAAAGTCGTTGAATGCAAGTGAGCTCTACCACACTCCTTGGGGGGTCGTTTGATCCTCTCTCTCTTATTAACTATGAAGAGGTGCCATGCTCTCAAAATGATGAGGCCTAAGCAAGATGATAGTTATGAATATACAAGGTAGAAAAGGGAATAATGGTTTCACGTACCACACTCCTTGGGGGGTCGTTTGATCCTCTCTCTTATTAACTATGAAGAAGTGCCTATGCTCTCAAAATGATGAGGCCTAAGCAAGATGATAGTTATGAATATACAAGGTAGAAAAGGGAATAATGGTTTCACCAATTAACCTGGCAGCATAACTCTACTTTTCAGCTTCTTCATTGAATGCAGCCCCTAGCGTCCTATTTATATTGGTTTTTTTTGTCTTCAAATAATATTCTTCGAGTGTGAAAGGAATGATTTTAAATAAATATGGCATGTGCTTAAATGACAACAAACCACCTGTAGAGGTTTCTCATGAACGTAGTCAAGGATCAATGCCTGTCGGCACAATTGATAATTGATAGTGGTATTTGGATGTTTGAATGACTTGTGCAACATTCAAAGGAAAAAGCGCACAAGTTGCTGTACAAATTATTTATTTGATTTGAGCTCCCCATATATGCAGCCATGCAAAAGCCAACCTATAACGCATGAGTATTACATTTAATGAGAAAACCTCCGTACGTGTGAGGAGTACCCAACTTCCTCGATTCAGCCCATGGAAGTGTCGAGGAAGATGGTTTTCCTGCTCCACGAGAGTGGTTTTACAACTTTCGAGAAGGGTGATTCAAAGAAATAATTGGTATGGAAATCACTCGTGAAATGAGGATATTTTTTTTAATAAAGTGTAAGGCATCTAATTCTTTATCATTATCTAGTAAGTAAATGGATAGAAGTAATATTTAATGGGTTTTCCAAACGTTTTATTCTTCATATTTAAAACTTTTTTTATTCAGTAGTTGGCATGTTTTATGGGAATGGTAATATAAATTTAGGTGAAATTATTCATTTCTGTTGTTTAAATTGTATTTTTGAATGAATTAATGGATTTAGCTTCATGAAAAACTCATCGAGTGCTTGGAATATATAGACTCAACCACTTTATATAGACTCAACCACTTAAATCCAATTTTTGGCTTAGCCAAAACTTATAATTTTTAGACCTACACCTTTTATTTTTTTATTTTTTCACCGGAATCCAATGAAATAATTTATGTGAAATCGTCATTTTCTGTTGGTATTTTTTAATGCATATTTAGATTCATCCCCTTGAAAAAAGCAAATCTCAATTTCAAAATTTATCGAAAAATATGCCGGAAAAAAGGTCAAAAAGTAGAACTTTATGGGAAAAGAGTGGTAGTAAGTTTTTTTTTTTGACCATGGGAACAACAACCTCCCAAGAGTATATCCAGCAGCCCGCAAACCAGATATACCAATAACTTGTGACTCAGCAGGGGCCGAGACGTCCCGAGGCCCACCGAAGTGAACCTCTATCCCAGGGGTCGTCTACCCTTCCAGCCTTGTCACAACAAGCCAATATGAGCATCCCTACCCCCTGTCGGTTTTGAACTTGTGACCTCCCCGGAGATAACACATGTTCTTAACCATTGGGCCCACTCAGGTGCTCTAAAAGAGTGGTAGTAAGTTGGTGGATGTAGTAGCTTGATCATTAGGGCTAACGATTTGTCTCCCTAATCAAGGTCAAGATTTTGTATCCCTAATCAAGGTCAATTAGCAACACTTGAAAAGAGATTTTGCATTGGCATCTAACTATCAATCCATAATTAGTTATCACATGGTAGTAAGTATCTAACTACCCATCAATATTCAATTAACAAGTGGTAATAATGTAGTAATAAGTTAGTGGGCCTGAGTGGGCCTAATGGTTAAGAACATGTGTTTCCTCTTAAGAGGTCACAAGTTCAAATCCAGAGGGGGGTAGGGGGTAGGGTATGTATGCCTCCGTAGACTTTACCAGTCAAATCGTTGGGCGAAGGGGGGTCCCTTGTCCCACAAACAACATCTAATTATTTATCAATATTTAACTAAACATCATTATAAAAATATTTTGGGTTAATGATAAGTTTAATATTAAAAGTACTCCTTCCGGCATGAAACCATTAATGCATTAAATAAACTTCTTCCACAAAAATTCTCTCTACTAAGGGAAAAGGAGAAATGGTTGTGAGCTAAGTTGTATATGAAATTGAACAAAAACAAATGGAATTGTGAAGTTTTAAAAAGACAATATGCCTCTATAAAAATGTAGTGGACATTCTAGTCCTCTATATCTTAAGCCATGTGAATCTCTACAAATCATAATGAAGGGAATACAAGAATCTCTATAAAAATGTAGTGGACATTGTAGTCCTCTATATCTTAAGCCATGTGAATCTCTACAAATCATAATGAAGGGAATACAAGAATAGTATTGATTCATGTATGAATTAGGATAGACATGCAATGGTTTCAGAAAAAAAAAATAGTGACTGAAATGTATTCTTCATTATGTTCTCTTGAACCATGGTTCCTCCCTAATCTTCAATTTTTCACAAGTTATTCTTCAACAAGGCATCTATGTGGGATCACCAATGGGTTAACACTCATACAACCCTACCAACTTAGCCCCATATTCTTTAACAACATCGACGAGATATTACATTTGATGTTGTTAGTGTGCCCAACAAGCCCGATGTTCAAAGTTGACCACATACACACAAATGCTCATAATATTGGATGAATCTCTTCATAATCTAAGTGTTTGTTAGTTCTATTATTGACTTGCGAGCCATTGTATTAAGGATGGTCTTTCACCCTCTTCTTGTATAAATATGCAAAATCATTCATTGTAGAATATGCAAGGTTAGAACATGTAGGGTAAAAAATGCAATGTTGTATGTTGAAATAGGTTACATACTATATACAATGCCCATAAAGTTTTGTGGAGATTTATATTCAAAAGATCAAACTCGACACAACTATTGTCATAATGAGAGGTAATATCTTTGCATTACTTTTATACTTACCTCCTCTTTGTTTCTATGTAATGGAATATAATTATAGAATTGAGCCAGCATGCATTATATTGGGTTGCCTCATTTGGTGTTGTTGTCTCTTGTTGTTCTCTTTATTTATATTATGTCAATACTTATTCCCTAAGTTCCATACCCTATAATAAGCTAAGATATGTTTTAGCACTTCACCGTGATTATGCATTACTATCACTTCCATTGATTTGAAATGGATCATTATATAATTTGTCATTTGTTTTGGTACTTTCTCAGTGTAAAACTTGGAGTTGTTGGCCTATAGGGTCCATTTTAGGGGCAAGTCTTGCTTTGGTGATATGGTGTATAGAACCTTTCGGAGCCCATTTAAGGTCTTAAATGGACATTTTTAGGGTCAAAATTTTGTAATCATTGATTCCAACCTTTTGACACTATTCTACACATTGATATCTTTCTAATGGCACAAAGATTACCTCAATTGGAGTTTGTATGCGGAAGTTATGACTCCCATAGGTTGACCTATCCTATTGACCACCATGATACCAATTGGATTCCATGTGATGGGCCTCTAAATTGAGGAAATTAGAAGGCCATTTTGTAGATGATATAACCCCTTCCTATAAACAAAATACCTAATTTGAATATGATTAATATAACATCTTAGGATTTGTGCATTGATTATTGTGAGAAGATTGAATGTTGATTTGTGTGATATGCCTTGGTCTAGTTTGTGATTTTTATGGACTTATGAATTTCTAAAGGTGTACTAATCATTTGCTCTAGAATGTCAAATTCTAAGGGTAGATCTTCATCAGCCTACACCTAAGACAAAAGGGGGATTATGCTCCCTCTTCAACCTCCAAAACATGCTAGGTATTTAATGGCTCAAGAAATCCAATCAACAATATCACAACTCAATTTTATAATTGAGGAAGATTAAATTATGTAAGGGATTTGATTCTTGAAAAAAGGTTCCTTGATTCTAGGGATCTTGGAGACATGGGCCCTTCAAACAAGGACTTATTGAAGGGTTGATTGATGAATCATGTTTGTATAGATAACAACTAGGAGTTCATCTTTAGTTAGTCTTTTTATACTTGGCATTGTGAATTCTCCTTGTAGCTAGTGCATTCAAATTTGTCAAGTACAATTTGATGTTATGAATTGATTAGGCTAATGCGGAATTTGTGTTTCCAAATTTCAAGATATTAGTGTTTTCTCCAAGTTCCCTATAGAGACCTTGAGTAGGGCCAACTCAATATTGTAAAAGGGACATTTATTTGTTGTTATATTTCATTTTTGTAGTTTTATTTTGTTAACTTCATCATTGTTTCATGTTATGTATAATTTCCTACCATTGTTCTTAGTTTCTTGTAGCAGTTTTCAAGCATGTTATTAGAGTAGGATTAGTTGTTTTATGTCACTTCATTGTTAGATGGTTTTATCTCTATTTTATAGTAATCTTAATTCTATTTTTCTAGAAAGTACATTTACTTATGGTATGTCAATTCCAACTATTTAATTTTTGCACATTTTCTTTATGTTCATTGCATAGTAGCCTTCTTTTCCATTCTCGGTAGTTCAACTTATCCTATGACTTCTGAGGTGATCATTCCTTTAAATCATTGGTTGCTTGGGTAGTCTTATGAATGTTTTCTTCTTCCTCTCTAAAACAATGGAAACCACTATCCTTACCCCCTACTCTTGGTTCCCTTGAATTGGGGTAGACAGAATGCAAAGCCACCAACCTTGGAGAGTGAGGAAATGTAGGGTAAGATTATGAGATTAGGCATCCTATTTGTTGTTAGAATAGTTCTTGAATTCATAGAATTACCATTTTTTTGTAGGATTTCCAATAGAGCTGAGAAAATACCTATAGTTTATAGCTAAGTTGTAAAAATACATAATAATTGATTGATTAGTGGTAATGTGAATTATAATGTTACTACAACCTATGCGAAATACAAAGACAATATGATATCTAAACTAATATTAGAACTATAAACACAAAATTGACATAGTAAGAAAAACAAGAAACCATAACACTTTTTATACCAATGGATGGACTTTCAAAAACACCTGAGGAGAGTGGTTGAATGCAGGTGAGCTCTACCATGCTCCTTGGGGAGGTCATTTGAACCTCTCTCTCTCTCTCTCTCTCTCTCTCTCTCTCTCTCTCTCTCTCTCATTAACTATGAAGAGGTGCCTAGGATTTCAAGATGGTGAGGCCTAAGCAAGATGATAGTTATGAATATACAAGGTAGAAAATGTCACCAATTACCTGGCAACATAACTCTACTTTTGAACGTCTTCCTTGAATGCAACCGCTAGCGTCCTATTTATATTGGATTTTTTTATCTTCAAATAATATACTTCGAGTGTGAAAGGAATGATTTTAAATCAAATATGGCATGTGATTAAATGAMAAAAAACCACCTATAGAGGTTTATCATAAATGTAGTCAAGGCTCAATGCCTATCTACATTAATGGCACAATTGRTAGCAGTGTTCGGATGTTTGACTGACTTGTGCAAAATTCAAATGAAAAAGCGCATAAGTTGCACAAAATTCAATGTTGTAATTCATGCAACTACATGAAACCACTGTTATAAAGTTTTTTCGCCATTTTTTGAGGGTGAAATTTAATAGCCATGAGATAAATTTGATGTCTTTGTCCATTGGTGATGTTTTTTGGTGATTGCCTAAATATCTCTTTAACAAATATTTATGTGATAATAGTTCCCCCCTGATGTATGAGGTTAGGAGCTACTATGTATCCATAATATATCATTTTTTTGGTCCCATATACCTTCCCTTTCCATGCCATTCCTTGCCTTGCCATTCCATGACATGCCTTGTCATTACATTCCATGCCTTACCATGCTATTCCTTGATTTTCCTTTCCATGTCATGCCTTGCATTGCCTTGCCTTTCCATTCCATGCCATGCTAGGCCTTTCCTTGCCATTCTATGTCATTCCTTAGCATGCCACGCCTTTCCTTTAATTTCTATGTCACTCCATGCCTTCTCATGCCATGATATGCCTTTACTTTCCAAGCCATGCCTTGAATTTCCATGACATTCCATGTCATGCCTCACCTTGCCATGCCATTCCATGCCTTGCCTTTCCATACCATGCCATGTATTTCCTTGCCTTGCCATGCCTTGCATTACCTTTCCTTTCCTTGACATGACATGCCATGCCTTGCCTTTTCATGCCATGCCTTTCCTTTACATGCCATGCCTTGACTTTCCACCCCATGCCTTGAATTTCCTTGTATTTCCATGCCATGCCATGCCTTTCCTTTCCTTTCCATGCATTTACATGTCATTCCATGCCTTTCCTTGCTATGTCATGCCTTGTCATGCATTTTCTTTCCATGCCATGCCTTGCATTTCCTTTCCCTTCCTTCCCATGCCATTCCATGCCTTGTCATGCCATACCATTCCTTGCCTTGCCATGCCTTTCCATGCCTTGCCTTATAATGCCATGCCTTTCCTTTCCATGCCATTCCATGCCATGCCATGACTTACCATGACATGTTGTGCCTTTCCTTTCCTTTCCATGATATGCCTTGTCTTTCCTTTCCATGCCATGCCATGTCTTGCCTTGTCTAGCCTTACAAGGTGTTAAATTTTCAAACATATGTAATAAGAACTGAGAAAAACCCTAGTCCCAGAGATCCTGCAACAAACGCTTTTCTGGGAAATTGTATGATATCGAAGGAGGGTCACTCGCTAAAAACCGGTGCCTCGGATCCAATACAATTTATGGTTTCTCCATACGAGTCTCCATTTGAGTTTTATCGCAAGTTGCAAAACACCTCCTCAAGCCAATCAAGGACATGCTGGAAATTTGGTCTGGGGGCATAAAATCCAAACCGAGCAGCAAAATAGAGTTTTGTAATCTCATGCATGTCTATTTGGCCAAGGCCCATGCGACCATGCTACCCACAATAACCCGACACAATGTTCTTGAAAATCGACCTCTTGTTCAAAATTTCCGTTATGCCTCATTGAGCAAAACCCTAGTCCCAAAGATCCTGTAAGAAACACTTTTCCAAGCAATGAAATGACATCATAGGGGCCCCACTAGTTGAAAATTGGTTCCCCAGATCCAATGCAACCAATAGTTCGTTCATTTGAGTCTTAATTTGAGTTTTATTGCAACTTGCAACTTGCCTCCTCAAATCAAATATAGCATGTGCTTAAATGACAACAAACCACCTGTAGAGGTTTCTCATTAACGTAGTCAAGGATCAATGCCTATCTGCATTAATGGCACAATTGATAGTGGTATTTGGATGTTTGAATGACTTGTGCAACTTTCAAAGGAAAAAGCGCACAAGTTGTAGTACAAGTTATTTATTTGATTTGAGCTCCCCATATATGCAACCATGCAAAATCCAACCTATCAGGCATGAGTATTACATTTAATGAGAAAACCTCTGTATGTGTGAGGAGTACCCAACTTCCTCGATTCAGCCTGTGTAAGGGTTGAGTAAGATGGTTTTATAAGTGGTTTTACAAATTTCGAGAAAGGTGATTTAAAGAAATAATTGGTATGCAAATGACTCATGAAATTAGGATTTTTTTTTAATAAAGTGGAAGTCATTTAATTGTTTAAATTGCATTTTTGAATGAATTAATGGATTCAACCACATGAAAAACTCATCAGGTGCTTGGAATATATAAACTCAATCACTTAAATCCAATTTATGGCCAAATTTCACACAAAATCTATTGGAAAAAGAGCCAAAACTTAGAATTTTTAGACAGGCACCTTTTATTTTTTGAATTTTTCACCAGAATCCAATGAAATAATTTATGTGAAATCGTCATTTTCTGTTGATATTTTTTAAATCATATTTAGATTCAACGCCTTGAAAAAAGAAAATCTGCATTTTCAACAAATCTAACAAAATTTGTCCAAAAATATGCTTTAAAAAAGGCCAAAAAGTAGAACGTTTAGACTACCTGAAGTCCTAGTATTAATGGGAAAAGAGTGGTGGGCATTAATGAGAAGAGTGGTAGTAAGTTGGTGGATGTAGTAGCTTGATCATTAGGGCTAACGATTTATCTCCCTAATCAAGGTCGAATATTTTGTCAGTATACCATCCATGGATCATGAAAAACTTGGATGAGAAAAGATTATGCATTAAGATCTAACTCTCCATCAATATGTGGTAATAAGTTAATGGAAATAGCAACACTTGAAAAGAGATTTTGCATTGACATCTAACTATCCATCCATATTTAGGTATCACATGGTAATAAGTATCTAACTACCCATGAATATTCAGTTAACATGTGGTAATAAGTTAGTGGAAGTAGTAAGCTTTACTAAGAAAAGATTTTGCATTGACATCTAATTATTTATCAATATTTAACTAAGCATCATTATAAAAATATTTTGGGTTACTGATAAGTTTAATATTAAAATTACCCCTTATTGCATAAAACCATTAATGCATTAAATAAACTTCTTCCAAAAAAATTCCCTCTACTAAGGGAAAAGGAGAAATAGTTTTAAGCTAAGTTGTAAATGAAATTGAACGAAAAAAATGAAATTGTGAAATTTTAAAAAGACAATATGCCTCTATAAAAATGTAGTGGACATTCTATTCCTCTATATCTTAAGCCATATGAATCTCTACAAACCATAATGAAGGGAATACAAAAATATTATTGATTCATGTATCAATTAGGATAGACATGTAAGGGTTTCATAAAAAAAATTGTGACTGGAATTTGTTCCTCAGTATGTTCTGTTGAACCATGGTTCCTCCCTAATATTCGATTTGTCACAAGTTGTTCTTCAACAAGGCATCTATGCGGTATCACCAATGGGTTAACACTCATACAACCCTACCAACTTAGCCACATATTCTTTAACAACATCGATGGGATATTACACTTGATGTTGTTAGTGTGCCCAACAAGCCCAATGTTCAAAGTTGACCACCTACACAATAATACCCATAACATTGGATGAATATCTTCCCTATCTAAGTGTTTGTTAGTTATGTTAAGTGTTTGTTAGTTCTATTATTGACTTGCGAGCCATTGTATTAAGGATGGTCTTTCACCCTCTTCTTGTATAAATATGCAAAATCATTCATTGTAGAATATGCAAGGTTAGAACATGTAGGGTAAAAAATGCAATGTTGTAGGTTGAAATAGGTTGCATACTATATACAATGCCCATAAAGTTTTGTGGGGATTTATATTCAAAAGATCAAACTTGACACAACTATTGTCACAGTGAGAGGTAATATCTTTGCATCACTTTGATACTTACCTCCTCTCTATTTCTTTGTAATGGAATAGAATTATAGAATTGATCCAACATGCATTATATTGGGTTGCATCATTTGGTTTTGTTGTCTCTTGTTGTTTCCTTTATTTATATTATGCCAATACTTATTTTGTAAGTTTCATACCCTATAATAAGCAAAGCTATGTTATTGCACTTCACCGAAATTATGCATTACTATCACTTCCATTGATTCGAAATGGATCATTATATAATTTTTCATATATTTTGGTTCTTTCTCGGTATAAAAATTGGAGCTATTGGCTTATAGGGGAGATTTTAGGGGCAGGTCTTTCTTTGGCGATATGGGGTCTAGAACCTTTTGGAGTCCATTTGAGGTCTTAAATGGACATTTTGAGGGTCAAAACTTTGCAATCATAGTTTCCAACCTTTTGACACTATTCTACACATTGATATATTTCCAATGGCACAAAGATTACCTCAATTGGAGGTTGTATGTGGAAGTTATGTCTCCCATATGTTGACCTATCATATTGACCACCATGAAACCAAGTAGATGCCATGTGATGGGCCTCTAAATTGAGGAACTTAGAAGCCCATTTTGTATATGATATAACCCCTTCCTATAAACAAAATACCTACTTTGAATATGATTAATATAAACATATTAGGATTTGTGAACTGATTATTGTGAGAAGAATGAATGTTGAGTTGTGTGATATGCCTTGGTCTAGTTTGTGATTTTGATGAACTTATGAATTTCTAAAGGTGTACTAATATTTGCTCAAGAAGTTTAAATTGTAAGGGTAGATCTTCATCAACCTACACCTAAGAAAAAAAGGGGATTATGCACCCTCTTCAACCTCCAAAACATGCCAGGTATTTAAAGGCTCAAGACATCCAATCAACAATATATCAACTCAAT
Organism: Picea engelmannii; assembly: GCA_009831015.1. NCBI lineage: Eukaryota > Viridiplantae > Streptophyta > Pinopsida > Pinales > Pinaceae > Picea > Picea engelmannii. The sequence goes on from ML784814.1 coordinate 961,139, forward strand.
TTTCTGATTGAAGAAGATTCAATTATGTAAGGGATTTGACTCTTGAAACAAGGTTCTTTGATTCTAGGGATCTTAGAGACAAGTGCCCTTCAAACAAGGACTTATTGAAGGGTTTATTGATGAATCATGTTTGTATAGATGACAACTAGGAGTTAGTCTTTAGTTAGTATTTTTATTCTTGGCATTGTGAATTCTCCTTGTAGCTAGTGCATTCAAATTTGTCAAGTACAATTTGTTGTTATGAATTGAATAGGCTAATGCAAAGTTTGTCTTTCTAGATTTCAAGTTCTTAGTGTTTTCTCCAAGTTCTCTATAGAGACCTTGAGTAGGGCCAACTCAAGATTATAAAAGGGACATTTCTTTGTTGTTATATTTCATTTATGTGGTTGTCTTTTGTTAACTTCGTCATTTTTTTAGGTTATGTATCATTTCCTACATTGTTCTTAGTTTCTTGTAGCAATTTTCATGCATGTTATTACAGTAGGATTAGTTGTTTTATGTCACGTCTTTGTTAGATGGTTTTATCTATACTTTATATTAATGTTAATTCTATTTTTACAACAAGTACATTTACTTTATGGCATGTCAATTCCATTGTTCAATTTTTTCACATTTGCTTTATGTTCATTGCATTGTAGCCTTATTTTTCATTCTCAATAGTTCAACTTATCATATGAATTTTGAGGTGATCATTCATTTAAATCATTGGTTTCTTGGATAGCCTTATGAATGTTGTCTTCTTCCTCTCTAAAACAATCTAAACCACTCTCCTTAACCCCTACTCTTGGTGCTCTTGACCTGGGGTAGACACAGTGCAAAGCCACCAACATTGGAGAGTGAGGAAACAAAGGGTAAGATGATGAGATTGTGCCTCCTCTTTGTTGTTAGAATAGTTCATAAATTCCTAGAATTACCATTTTTTTGTAGGATTTCCAATAGAGGTCAGAAAAAACCCACAATTTATAGCTAAGTTATAAAACTACATAACACTTGATTGATTAGTGGTAATGAGAATTAGAATTTTACTACAACCTATGAGAAATAACAAAGACGATATGAGATCTAAACTAATATTAGAACTATAAACACAAAATTGACATGGTAAGAAAAACAAGAAGCCATAACACTTTTTATACCAATGGATGAACTTTCAAAAACACCTCCTTGGGGTAGTTGTCTGATCTCTCTCTCTCTCTCTCTCTCTCTCTCTCTCTCTCTCTCTCTCTCTCTCTCTCTCGGGAACAATGGTTTCACCAATTAACCTAGCAACATAACTATACTTTTCAGCTTCTTCCTTGAATGCCACCCATAGCCTCCTATTTATATTGGATTTTTTTGTCTTCAAATAACATTCTTCGATTGTGAAAAGAATGATTTTAAATCAAATATGGCATGTACTTAAATGACAAAAAACCACCTGTATAGGTTTCTCATGAATGCAGTCAAGACTCAATGTCTATTTGCATTGAATGCACAATTCATAGCAGTCTTTGCATGTTTGACTAACTTGTGCAACGTTCAAAATAAAAAGTGCACAAGTTGCACAAAATTCAATGTTGTAATTCATGCAACTACATGAAACGACAATTATGAAGTTTTTTTTCCATTTTTTGCGAGTGAAATTTAATAACAATGAGATAGATTTGTTATGTTATTTATTTTTCCATTGGTGATGTTTTTTGGTGATTTCCTAAATATATCTTTGACAAATATTTATGTGATAATAGTTTCCCCCTGATGTATGAGGTTAGGAGCTACTATATATCCAAAATATATCATTTTTCCCGTATACCTATAATTTGTGACACATTGGAGAGAGAGAGAGAGAGAGAGAGAGAGAGAGAGAGAGAGAGAGAGAGAGAGAGAGAGATGATGTCCCATGGAGGATTGATGAAAACCCACTTGAAAACAAACAAAATGTCCCTAGGCATATAAAATATTTATAAAAATGAGGTGGTAATTTCCCATGCTTGTGAAATTATAAAAAAATTACAAATCAAGACAAGTATATTTTGGGTGCATGTATGAACATGATGAACTTTGTGTGTGAGAGAGAGAGTGCATAATGTTGTAGATAGAAAATCTGTGATGTAGAAATATGCATCCCCCTTAGGGGCATTGGAAATGGGTAAAGAGCTAATATGATAAGAGGAGTCTTTGGAACCTGAAGGGAGTAGATATGATAATTTATTGTGCTTAGGAGCATCGATAGCCTAACACGTCCAGGGTTCTTCAACTATAACTGGAAGATACAAATATCTCAAAGAATAACCCATTCTAATGTGTAAATAATTTGATGTCGAACATCAAGGAGGTCAATAAAATCAAAGACAAATGATGACTCCCTCTGTCTTGTCCAGGTTTCATCATTATTGATGGAAATTAGAACCAATATACCTCAACGTTCATAGAAAAACATAAGTTGATTTTGACAAGAGTGAACATGTGGACGTAGAGGATGAAGGGTACCATGAAACTATCTGAGGAAAAACTAGATATCGATACTATAATGAGGGAATACTTGATAACTTTGGTTGAGGTGGTTAATGAGGATGACACAAAATAAAATACTTCCCTTGGGTGGAGCATAAATGATGGTTGAAAATGGGATTAGTTAAAGAACCAACTAGAAATAAGGTGGTCTAGCATCAAGTGGAAAATCAGATGAATTGAAGGATATCAAGTTGGGAATGAGTATTAGTGAATGCAGATGGTAGGTAGCTAATGATGGTAACTTTGGGGATCACAGTGATAGATACTAGGATACATGAGGTGCTACAAGAAACTATAACCATTGCAAGCATGGGTGACTTAACACAAATACTCCAACCAAGGAAACCGGGACTATTGTTGGGTCTGAAAGAGATTCCATCGGATACAATATTATGAGTGTCGGTGCTTCCCTCGTAAAAAACGTTCTTTAAAATTACCAAAGAATGAAATAATGTAAAAAATTGGACAAGTGACAAATAAGGAGACATGTGCCCCAATCATGTGATCAAATATCTCAACCCTATGTGGAAAGATTAGTGAGAGTGAACATGGATGGGGGGGATTGGTTTGGTCTCCTTAGGGGTGGATGAAGAATGAATTAGAATTAAAATAATCAACTAAGATTGGGGGAGATGAGATTCCAATGAAAATGTGGTAAATAATTCAACATAACCAGCCAAAAATATGAACCACCAGGATTTCGAGGGGATGGATTAGTATGATGACAAGAAAGAAGTATGAGGGTCATTCTCTAGGATGTAGACTATTCAGAATCTCATCTTATGGGAAAACCAACATGGGTGTCAATAATACAATGGATGTTAAAACCAAGGCAACCCATGAGGGTGGAGTGATACCAGCCAACAACAATTGAATGCATGTGAAATTAGGAAACTTTTCCTGCTGAATAGAGGAAGAAACCATAAAGGCATATTCAAAGGGGGTGACACTAGGAAATGTAATGATCTTATAGGGAGCATCAACATGCTAGTTTGAATAATTATATAGCTAAAGGGAGAAGGAAATGGGCCTAACTGTGCACAATAAGGAGACCAAAAAGGGCCTCCCAACAAATAACCATACATAAAATCAAATACTCAGCGTGAAAGTGTTCATGATAATAAATCTGATGGTGAAAATGGTAGAAAAAATAGAGCTAGTTTGCTCACATACCTCTCTATTGAACTTGGGTGGGGTAAATGGCCCAATGCAAAAAGGGAAAGAATAAGATAGTTGGGGAAAGAAAAGTAAAGTAGGGCGGGGGATACTCTAACCAATCCTTAGGTACCTCCACCTTGTGATATTTGTGATGCCTTGAGGCATCCCATTAACCCATGCCCTATTCTTTGATAATTGAGTAACCTTCTCTGTAAACCTCAAACAACATCTTTTTTTCCCACCCCTTCTACTGAGGGTACTTCCCCATTCCCCACAAAGAAATCTCCTCAATGCACAACAATACATTGTGTGCAAACCACCTATGTTCCATATGCTCAATATACGGGCATCACACTCACCATTATCCAAATCTCTCACATTTTTGTACCATGTCGGATACATTCCATCAAATAAATCTTCCATCATCTAACCTTCCTCTATGACCGATATCATAGCCATCGTATGTCAGAAAACCTAGATATTATATTATTTACTATGTATCTACATTAGTGAACTCATGAAATAGTCTCCCGTGTAATATTTCTGGTAAATCCAAGCATTTCACTTACCTTTTCCCTAGAATCATTAAATATATGATCCATTGCATAGCCGATATTTGGCAGTTTCACGAGACTCTCCATGAAATGGCATCCTCTGTTGTTTTAACCCCCACTTGAGTCTCACCTCCTTCACCCCCATTGGAGAGGATCATACCCAATATACCACTTAATTATATGGTAAATAAATGGTGGGATATTCCTCCTACTCCACCAAGTTCTCTGGCGATCCCTCAATAAGAGATTCCCTCTACTCCTAGAGACCACGTCACACATGAAAATGTGCACATGTATTATATTTCTTCAACTGTTGGACCTGTTGTTCCTAAGATTGTTATAGGCTCAAAGAACAATGTCAAGGCATCTCATAATAATAATTCAATTGATTAAAATGACCTTCTTAATTCCCTAATTAATATGAGTCTTCAATGAATATAAACCAGAAATAAAGAGGCCTTATCTCATTCATAAAGTTCATCAAAATATTAAAGCATAAAAGGTAGAATGAAGAAAACATAATTGAAACGGGGAGCAAGGTATTCAATACAAATAAATCTTACTCCTTCTTCAACAGGGGAAATAACAACAAAATTATTTATATAATGGAATTACTTGAAATTATAAGAAAAAATGTCAAAGGACGGGTCTTATTTTACTCACAGTAAAAGGGAGGAAATTATGTACTTCAAACAGTTATTTAAAATCTTATTGCAGTGGAGGTTGTACGAAGTTGCAACAAATATGACATAAATAAATTGGAAATAAGCAAATGGTTTACGAAATCATAGAGAACATCTAATAAGAAAATGCAAAAGTCCATAAATGAGACTCAGAATCTCTCTATCTTCTGTAAAAATAATTTTATTGAAAGTTGTCAATATTTCAAGGGGAAAAAGTCCCTTTACAATCCCTTTGAATCAATTTTTATACAAATAAATAACAACAAAAATTGTTATTCGATTCTTCCAATTTCTAAAGATGGATTGATTCGATCCAATAATCCTTGGATCTCTTCAACTGCAAAAACCTCTTCATTTTGTTGATCGGATGTCGAAATTGGACTTAAGATCATCGATACACAGCAACCGTCAGATCAACGTCCATACGCCATCGAGACTGTAGATCTCATTTTAAAAATTATCACGTTGTTTTATTAATCCCACATTTATCATGGAATTGGGAATTCTTAGCTTTATATAGAATAAGCCTTTCCAAATTTTTTGAAAGCAAATAACATGCTACAGAACCTCGTGTATAGTGCAACCTTTTATATCATGGGACCCAATCTTTACCGGATCAGCCTTTCCTCGGCCAACATACAACTTCAACAGTCAAACCTGGTGTCGGATGACCCGACCTGACGTGGCATGCTGACATCACTATGAACACGTGGTGCCCACTCATCGGTCCCTGTTGTCTTTAATGTGGCAAAAGTGCATGCCACATGTCCCCTTGATTTGGTGCATGTCTGGTGAATTCCATGTGTCCACATAGAAATCATTCATTGGATGGATGACGTGGACCTCCTCATGTAATATTTTAGTTGTCTACCACACCGGAAGAGATCACTACTACATATGGGCGGATTATTCCATGAAAATTTTCCACGCTTCCACTAGTTTCATCATTTTTTTAAATAGGGCGGGATTTTCGTC